>JABUQX010020169.1:40000-47500 GCA_015478945.1 Trachelipus rathkii
CAAGATGGAACAATGCATCAATGCCCAGCTAAAAGTAAACTAATTCATATCTTGAAGTGTTGTGGAACCCTCTGCAAAAACCTCTTTACCATCTGTTCAAGCTCACCAAGCAAATAACTGGGTTGCAATCGTGGACGGGATGGGAGAATTGCTGGCTCTTGATAAAACAATCGCAGTAAAAACCTGTGAAGATCTTGCTGATGTGTTCACCCAAAAGATCCAAAGGAAATACTGGCAGTATGATGAACTTCATATTGTTTTCGACACGTACTTAGACAAATCAATCAAGAATCTTACTAGAGGTAAGAGGATCCATGAAGGTGTAGCAACACAGTACAAAATATGTCACACCATTGACATTTCAAAGGTAAATATGAAAAAGCTATTGTCACACACACTCGTACCAAAGATCAATTAACAACCTACCTTGCACACAAAAAGCTAAGTCATGCCAAGAACACAGCAAAGAAATGTATTGTTTCGTGGCGTACTGAAGTTTCTCCAACGCATTGCTCTTTGGATTGTTTGAAGAAAGAGTAGTCAAAAAGAAGCCGACACAAAAATTTTACTACATGCCCTTAATGCCAAAGACAGAAGGGCAGATACACTACTAGTGTTTGCACAAGACACAGATATTTTAGTTTTTGCTATTGAGACGCTACCCAAGACGTCCGGACCACACATTCTTTGTGCCAACATCAGACGTGGCAATATCAGTACAAAACCTATTTGTATCACTCGGAGCACTAAAAGCTTTAGCATTGCCCCGTTTTCACGCATTATGCATTATCAGTTTGCGACTCCACCCGAAGTTTGTTTGGGAATGGAAAGTTGTCATTATGGAAATCATTTACTTCAGAGTGTGAAGGAGAACTTATTGCTTTGCAGAAACTTGGTACCAGTGACTCAGTAGCTCATGATATTGTATATCAGCTGGAAGCATTTATTTGCAAGGTTTATCAGGCACACACCTCAACAACAACACTTGCAGAATTACGGTGGCTCCCTTATACCTGCACTTAAGAGAGCTAACTTTGAAACACTTGTGTGATCAAAAGATGATGAACCAAATCCGGCCGTTATTAATTAATTTGGACACAGTTGGTGTGTGGAAGAAGGAGTGCTTACCTCTGTTATGTGTAAAGAGCCGTGTGCCCCCGAGTCCCTTCTGAAACTGCTTAAATGTTCATGTGTGAAGAACCGATGTTCACCAACTTGCAAATGTTTAGCAAACAATCTGCCTTTCACAGAAAACTGTAGTTGTAATGCCGACAACTCGTGATAATTTGTATCCACCTGATTACACCGACGGAGATAGTGATGAAGCTGATGAAGCCAATTTGTAATCTTCCTATTGTATATTTATGTACAAATGATACTTGAATTTGTTAGAATATCATTTTTAAAGTAATATAAAGTAATGTAATTTGGAGTATATTTTCTTATTATGTAATTTAAGTCATTTTGACATTTCTTTATATACCTTTTTACCTTAAATCTAAGTAGTAATCAAAATATTTGTTTTTGCAATACTTGCTGAGGACGCTATTTTTAGCTCTTAACAATACCATTCCAGCAAGCTAAAAAAATTAAATTCGGTTAGATAGCGAAAGAGATAAGGCAGTTTCTTTATATTGCAATGGCGGCCATTTTGGATAATGTCACAAAAGACATACGCAACAACTGTGAGGATGTCACCATGAAAATTACTGAACTACACAATTTTTCAGATAAAATGACACCACTGGTACCTTCCCTTCATTAACTTTGCCACGGGAAACAGTTTTTTCCACTGTACTCCCGGAATAACATCATTATTATTATTTATATTATTATATATATATATATATATATATATATATATATATATATATATATATATATATATATATATATATATATATATATATATATATATATATATATATATATAAATATATATAATATATATAATATATCATAATAACTCTTTCTCCTAATATATATATATTTCTTTCTTATATATATATAAAATATATATAATAATATATGTATATAATAATAATATATAATAATAATAATAATAATAATATATATATATATATATATATATATATAATAATAATAATAATAATATATATAATAATAATAATAATAATAATAATATATATATATATATATATATATATATAATTTAACCCTTTATATTAATGTAGAGAATGGTTTTTAAAAATAAATTCTGTGGAAAATTCCCATAAAATTCCATAAGGTAAATTGTCACAAAATTTCACAGCGTAAAAAATTATAAATTTCTTGTCATACTTTAGTGTTAAACTTTTATAGGACAAAATTTTCACTGATCCTTTGCATAAATTCAAATAAAATTAATGACAAATTTCTAATAATATTTCGTATTTAAAAAGTTTAATAAATTTCTTTGTATAAATTTCCATAAAATTTGATAACATATTTATAACTTACTATTTTGTATAAATTCCTATGAAATTTAAAACATACTTTCCATAAAATATCATAACATAATTTGTATAGAAACAATGTATTAATTTCCATAAAATATTATTACATACTTTTAATTAAATGGGAATTTATTCAAAACCATTTTGAATAAATTCCCATAAAATTCCATAATATTTCCCATAAAGATAATTTGTATAAATCTCCATACAATTTCATAACATATATTTTCAACAACATTACTTTGTATAAATCAACATAAAATTTCATAACATATTTCGAATTTAATTACTTTTTATAAATTCACAAAAAATTTCATAACCTATATGTCCAATAAAATTACAAGTACTTTGTATAAATCCCCATACAATTTCATATCATACAAATCCATAAAATTACTTTGTATAAATTCAAGAAAAATTTCATAACATTTTTCATTAAAGTACTTTGCAAAATTCCCCTAACATACTTTCCATAAAATGTATAAATCGCCATAAAATTTCAAAGTATCCATTTCCAATAAAATTACTTTGTATTTATCCCCATAAAATTTCATAACATACATTTCCAATAAAATTACTTTGTATATATCCATATAAAATTTCATAACATACATTTAGAATAAAATTACTTGTATAAATCCCCATAAAATTTCATAACATACATTTGTAATAAAATTTCATAACATACATTTCCAATAAAATTCCCAATACAACATAAATTCCCAAAATATTTCATAACATACATTTTCAATAAAATTACTTTGTATTTATCCCATAAAATTTCAGAACACACATTTCCAATAAAAATTCCTGCCATAATATTCTCATAAAATTATGCACCTTAGTTTTTCCTCTTAATATTTCAAGATTTAACATATACCACTCTCTTTCTGCAGCTTATGGAAGATTGGATGAATTCAACAAGTTATGAAAGATCGGAAGAATACATCACACAAACACAACAAACCATGATCACATCTTGGATCGTTTCCATATATTGTATTGGTGGTATGGTTGGTGGTGGCTTGACAGGCTTCTTCTCAGAAAGGTTTGTAATAATAATAATAATAATAATAATAATAATAATAATAATAATAATAATAATAATAATAATAATAATAATAATAATAAATCATTTTTTAATTATATAATATGATAATATATAATAAATAGATTTATATATATATAGTAGATATATTATATATATATTATATATTATATATATTATAATATGTTTAACTTGGTATAAGTTCTGATAAATAAAAAATAACTAAATAAATAAAATAAATAAATAATACATAAATAAATAAATAAATAAATTAATATATATATATCATATCATATATTATATTATATATAATATATATATTATAAGTATATATAAATATATAATATATATTATATATTATATATTATTATATACTACGTATATATATATATATATATAATATATATTATATATATATTATATAGTATATATATATAATTATATATAATAATATAAAGTATATATTATTATATAACATATATATATATATATTATATATATATAGTAATCAAAATCTATTTTATACATATATTTAAACTCCGCTAACAAACACAAATACGCCAAATATAATTTCTATTTTATCATTGCTGGAAACAAAGCGCTAACGTTGTTGTGCTCCTTGATGCCGTATCATGACTCTATTTTATGTATGCCTGAAAAATTTTCCTCGTCTAAAATCATAACAATAAATTGGTTATTTGATTGATATTATATTAGATAGAATCAATATAATGAACCTAATGGAAACATATTTTTGGGTAAATGAAAGTTCAATGTGTTTTCTAAGTAACTTTTTTTTACGTTACAATTCAAATGACGAGAAATTTTTTACCACATTACAATGACATTTGTTTTAGACGCTACCGTTTTTTTTTGTTTTGCTTTTTTCGAAATGTAGTTATTTAGCCTAGGTGTCACAAAATTAAAAAAAAAAAACTGTGGTAAGCGGTAATGGAAGGAAATATATTAATACATCGCGTTCAGCGGCCGGCCGCTATATATATTGAAATATACTATATATAAATTAATATATATATATAGTATATATATTAATATATCAGTATATATATTATATATATCTATATATATATTAGTATATATATATAAATAATATAATAGTATATATATATATAATATATATATTATTATATATAATATATAATATTAATATATATATAAATATATATCTATATATATATACTATATATTATATAATATATACTAAAAAAAAACATAACACAAAAACACAAAAAAAATACATTTTTTTCTATCACCTCTTCTCTGGAGGACTTTAACTCATTCTTTTTGTTATGATAATCTTCTTCTCTTGTCTTCTTGAAAAGCTTTACAGAACTCTCTGAGAAAAAAACAAAAAAAAAAAAAAAAAATAGAACCTTAGCGAGGCAATGAAAAAAATCTCTAGAAAACTCCTTTCTCAGCCAATGTTTTTTTTTGATGCTAGTTTGCCTTGAGTTATATGCCAGTTAAGGTTTTCACTCCTTTCACTGAACTAGTCATCTTCTTCCGATTTTGGCCTCCACCCATCGGTTTCTTCTCAGAAACGCTCTCCAGAAGATCGTTTTACAAGGCGCAAAAGTTTTCCCGATGGCTAGGTTCCCAGGAGTTTTTCAAGGCAAAAAAAAAATAATAAAAAAAAAAAAACCAGTAAAGGAAAGTTTCAAAGGAAGGTCGATTGAAAATTATGACGAAGAAAAAAAAAAAAAAAAAAAAAATAATCTTCTTTTAATGTCCTGACTGCGTCAAATTTCCATTATAAACTAATAAATATATATAATAAATATATATCTATATATATATATATATATATATATTAATATAGTATATTAATTATATATAATATAATTATATATATATATTATTTAATATATATATTATATATGTATTTATATATATAATATATATATATATATATATATATATATATATATATATATATTATATTATGATTAATTCTATAAAATAAATTATATTATATTTATAAATATAGGTATAGTTATATATATATTATATATATAAATATATATAATATATATATATAGTATATATATTATATTATATATATATACTATATTATTTGTAATTCGGGCGAAAAAGTTCTATTAAGATGACGGGTATTTTCAAAATTCGTATATCAGAAAAAAATTGATTTTGTATCCGTGTTAATTTTTTTTTTTTTTTTTTTTTTTTTTTTTTTTTTTTTTTTTTTTTTTTTAAAATCTTCTTTTATCAATTTCCAAAATTCATAAAATTGAAAATGTATAAAAATTATTATTCATCATTATTATAATTTTATAAATAAAACTATTAATAGATACATTTTTAAAAACTAGATGAAACACTAAAATTAAAATCGCACAAACAAAATATAAATTAATCATAAAAAAGAAATAAATGAGAAGTTATCTATTGCTAACATAAATTCTCCCAAATTGCAGATACGGTCGTAAAGGTGGATTACTACTGAACAACATCCCGGCGATAGCGGCCGCAATTTTCTTCGGCTTCTGTAAAATGGCTTCATCGTGGGAAATGATTATTATAGGCAGATTCCTTATCGGTATCAACAATGGTCTAAACGCAGGTCTCGCACCGATGTACCTTTCAGAAATCGCTCCTACAAGTTTGCGAGGAGCTATTGGAACTGTTTATCAGCTCGTCGTAACCATTTCTATTCTGGTATGTAATTTATATATTTATTTATATATTTATTTATTTATTTTTTATTTATTTTTATCTATTTATTTATATTCAAGTTTACATTTTATTTATCAATATTTTTTTCCATTTCCAGTTCTCGCAAATCATGGGTTTGGAATCACTGTTGGGAACTGAAGACCTGTGGCCTATCCTTCTTGCTCTAACAATTCTTCCAGCCATATTTCAACTTTGTACTTTGCCCATTTGTCCCGAGTCTCCTAAATTCCTTCTTATAAATAAGGAAAAGAGAATTGAAGCCCAGAGAGGTAAGGTTCATTATCACTTCTATGGTTAAAATATCATTAGCCATGTATAATGATACAAAGTAGTAGAAAGTTTTGCTATATCCTATATTACGTAATTTATATTGTATCAAATGTATTTCTATATACAATAGAAACCGATTGAATATTTGGAAATAATTATTTAAGTATAGATGCATAAGTAAAAGTTACAATAGTGAAAAACATAACATATATTAATATAGAATAGATGTATAAAAGGAATGGATGAAGAATTCATTTTGTGTGAAAATTCACAATAGGTGACAAATTTACCATCCCATTCATTAAAAATAATGTATTAAGATTCTTAACAAAGAACCTTTGGGTTACTGTGAATAACTCTTAAAAATACCATGAGAGAAAATACACCTTTAGATGTTTCAGCTATACTCAATCTCAATTCTCGAGTCTTTATTTGCAATTTTTGCATAACACTGTAAAAATATAAGAACTCTAGTATTTTTATAAAGACTAAAAGAGTCACAATTTTTTTTTTGAAGCGAGAAAATTCACAATAAATGTAATTCATTCAAAATAATGAATTGAATTTTTTTTTTGCAAAACTTTAAAATCTTAAGAATGCCATTTGGGAGAATCTAAAGTTAGCTATTTTATCTATACTTTGTTCTCCAGTAATTATTATATACAAAAAAAATTTTTTTAAATGAAAATTAATTAAAAGCAAAGGTATAATTAAAAGTGAGAATTTTTATCACATACCCGCCCCCCTCCAAAAAAACAAAACAAAACAAACAAATCCATATATCAAAAATTAAAATTAAACGCAGGTTAATTTTTATAAGAGGAAATTAGATCCTCATAATGGAAGTTTACAGCGAACCCAAGGTAGAAAATATTTCGAAATCCATTGCTCTGAATGACCGAGACTCTAGAATTCACCCTCTCACCCACTCTCACTCCCTCACTCTCACTCACTCTCACTCCCTCACTCTCTCAAAACATAGGTTTCATAACTCTGAAGAAATACTTATAA
>JABUQX010020169.1:52500-67329 GCA_015478945.1 Trachelipus rathkii
TAATGGGTTGTTACAATGACATTTATTTATTTATATAATGAAGCCTATACTTTAAGTCTTAATGGGTTGCTAGAATGACATTTATTTATTTATATAATAAAGCCTATACTTTAAGTCTTAATGGGTTGCCGCAATGACATTTATTTATATAATGTGAATGAAAATTTAGTTTTTGAAGTTGGTTCTTCAATTCAAACTATCAAAGTCTTTTCAATATATAATTTGGAGCTATCTGTAAGATTCGAAATAATGATGTGGAAGAATGATGTGGAACAATGATGTGGATGGAATCCAACTCAATGGTCTCGTTATTTGGCCATCAATAAAAAAAAAATCACAAAATAAATTTAAAAAAAAACATTTTGGAATAAGCAATTATGTTTATATAAGAAAATTGAGACAATTAATCCACATAAGCTTATTAAGACTGTTTCAGTCAATTATATATAAATGGTTTGGTTTTAAATTTATATTTTCATTTTGTAAATAATTATTAACCCTTCCTCAATTATGCATGCAACATGCAATTCATTAAGCTAAATTATAAACAAATAAGTCAACTAAGCTAATGCAAAACTAATTCACCAATTTCCCCTAATAATTTCTAAAAATGCCCACTATAAAGTATATGGGGTTAAAAATAAACCCAGTTATTTGATCTGAATATGATGTTTTAAATAATTTTACATCTAACATTCATATATAAGGATCAACGGATCATGTCGATTATCTGCCTCCACCTCCATATACATATTGATTGTAGGAATTCGAACACATAAAATTCATATATTCGATTACGTAGATTTTTAAAAAAAAATTTGACTTGAGCTTAACTGGAGGCAGATAACACTGGTCAACAGTGAAAAATTTTCCGAATTCAAAATTATTATTTCCTACTAATTTCAACATGGAGAAAACGAAAATGACCTTGAAAATTTCGAATTAGCTCGTCGTTTCCAGATATTACCACTTATAAAATTTGGCGGTTGGCTTGGAATATTTCTGTGACGAATCATAATTGGTACTTTATTATTAGGAATAGAAGCACATAATAGTTATGATTAATGCAATATATTAAAAGAATTTATGTAAAGTAATGAAATACATATATTACCTTTTAATACACAAATGTAATATATAACCCTCGGTATATAGTAGGCAGGGCAGACGTTAACAAATGTACAGAACATGCAATTGGGAACCTACAGTTTAGTTGGTCGTCTGTGCTAACATGTGGAATGCTGTGTTATTCTATTTTATAAATATATATAGTATATATATATATTATTATATACTATATAATAATATTTTTAATATTTATATAATATATATATATATATATATATATATATATATATATATATATATATATATATAATATATATATATTTTTTTTTTTTTTTTTTTTTTTTTTTTTTAGCAGTTAACCACCACTCACGGGCTCAGCCATTTTCAAGGAGGGGGAGAAAATAAAGAAGAAAACCCACCCAATCCCCAAGCCTAATACAGATCTCTCAGATGAGGTTGACGACGGCCTTAAGAGAGGGACTATAAATAGCTGGAAGAGCAGATGATGGCAGGGAGTTCCACAGAACAGAAGTAGCTGGAAAGAAATAGGCACCACAACGAACAAGTCTGGGGTTCTCAATACTCACGCAATTTTTGCGCCAGAGCAAGGCACCCCTTGTGACACGAGGGCGACGCAAGGGAGGTGGAATGCGAGAGGACAACTCCCCTGAACATTCCGCTGTAGTACCTATAGAAAAAGAGAATAAGTGCGCCCAACGTCACGTCGCAGAGATAGAGGGTCCAAGAGAAGTTTGAAAGTAGGGGACAGTTTATTAGTCTTTTAGCTTTAGACTCAACCCTATCCAATAGAAGGGTGGAGCCGGAGCCCCCTAAATGTGAGAACAGTACTTCATACAAGGGCGAATAAGGCCCTTATATAACTGGAGTAACTGTTCAGAGGAAAAAAATTCCGCAAACTGAACAGAACTCCCAGTTTCTTTGAGGTCACCTCAGAAACCGTTGAAATATGAGGTATCCAAGACGAATTTGTTGTTATATGTTCATGACAAGAAGATGTTTATGTATTCACAGAGAGACGTTAGAGCGTCGAAAGAAATAGGAAAGTTGGGAGGTGTCTTTGAGAGGGAGTGTAGAGAAGTGAGTTTTAAGAGAAGTTTACGAATTTTACCAAAGTTGTGGTGACCCATACGGGTAATCCATCCAGATCGACAAGGATAGAATCGCAAAGCTGAAGACGAGAGGCAACTTTAGAAGCAAAAGAGGAACAGATTTGAAATGAATGGAATAATGGAGGGTTGAGTCATCGGCATAAAGAGTGAACAGAGTTGGAAGTACAGCTGAGGAGATCGTGATGAAAAGTAGGATAAAGTTGGAGATAGAACTCGGACCCTTGCGGAACACCACAATTACCAGGAAAGGAGGAAGAAGTCGCTTCAAGAGGTGCTGATAAGAGCGTCGGAGAGAAACCTAGACAAGAGTAAGCAAAAGAGAAGGAGGAAACTCCAAGGAAGGAGCTTAGAGAGCAGCTGCCTGCCATACCCGTCAAAAGCTTTTGATATATCAAACGCCACCACTCACGACTCCCCATAGTCCCTAAGAACAGAAGACCATAAATCAGTTAGATAGGGAAAGCTTAATGTTCACTCCGTATCAGTATGACCTCGAGCGACGAAAAGCCATACTGATGGATCTGAAAAGAAGGGAATGAGACTCCAGAGTGATCCAGGAAATGAGAGTTTAAGAAGAGAGTTCCAAAGATTTTAGATAGAATAACAAGTGAGAGCTATATGGGCGATGTTAGAAAGGATCAGAACGGCTCCTTTTTTCGGGATCCGGGTTGGACATGTCGCGCTTCCAGCACTGGAAAAAAGTTATTAAGTAAATTAAGACATTAGGAGGTATGAGTCTGAACGAGGACAGGCGCCAGCTCAGAAGCACACTCCCCTCAAAACAACGGGGAGGAATGCCCATCCGGGCCCACTTAGCCTTACCTGACGGTTCAAGGCTCTCAGGATCCCATGCGACACGATCATGTGTAATCACAGGTAAGACATGGTAAACCTGAGAGGAGAAAGAGTAAGGAGGAGGGATGCCAGAATCGTCCAGGGTAGAATTAAGATGAAAAAAGGAGGCCGAAGAGATTGGCCTTTTCAAGAAGGAGAGTTAGCCACAGAACCGTCAGAGCGAAGATTAAGGGGAGGAAAGGCAGATTTACAAAAGTTGTTAGAGACATTTTTTTTGGCAAGGGGCCAGAATTTTATCTGTAGGAAAACCAAGCAGGTTGTCCACCTTCTTTTAGTGAAAGTGCGCTAGCCTGTCGAATAGTAAATCCCTGCAACGATTCCGAGCGGAATTAAAAATTAGTAAGAGTGATAGGAGAACGAGAGTTTTTTTCCCATGCCCGATACGCAATGTCTCCTCCTTAATGGCGCGAAAACAAGCTTCATCGAACCATGGATTTTGGGGAGAAAAAGATTTTAAGTTGAAGAGGGAATGAACCTGCTCCAATCCCATCGTATTACGGCCCCCACCTTTTAAGCGGTGACCGAGGCATCCCGGAGTCAAAGCAGGATTCATTCCAAGAGTACGTAGCCAAAAAATACAACGCAATTCCCCGCAATTAGCCGATAAAGTGGCCAGAATTTACGTTTAGGGCATGGTGGAACTGCTGCAGGAGAGAAAGTTTATAATTAAGAGCTACAAGATTGTGGTCCGAGTTACAAATAGGAGGAGAAATGGTGTATTTTAAAAACGAGAAGGAGTAGTGGTGGAACATAAGTCAAGCTATTCAAGAATTGGTTAGGACGATGCTGGAATATGTGTAGGTTCCTTAATTAACTGTTCCAGATCGTTGAGATACTGAATGTTTTGGCCTCCTCCCGCCTGCATCAGTGTGAGAGGAACCCAACCCCTCAGTGTGGTGTACGTTGGCAATCCCCTAAATAGAGGATCTCAACAATTTGGATGGAAGAAGTAACAGTCTCATGAGAAAGTAGTAAGATAGTCAAGTGCAACGTGGTTGTCGGATCCACGAGGGGAGCAAGGTGAGCGAGAAACCACGTGATGAGGATGGGCCGCAGGGTGAAAGATTTTTAGCCACAGAACATCGAAATTAAGAGGAGTTCAAGATTCTCGAGACGTGTTACAGGAGTAATTTTATGTTTATATATATATATATATATATATTATATATATATAATAATAATATATTATATATAATATATATATATATATATATATATATATATATATATATATATATATATATAATATAATATATATATATAATATATATATATATATATATATATATATATTAGTGATATCAATTTTGAGATTTAAAATAACGAGAATGCCACGGCATTGTAAAATTTCGGCGGACAGTTTCAGTTACGTGTGTGGTCTGGTTTCTTTTTCTGACCAAAAACGTCGGATTACTCCAATCATAAAGGCTGCATATCGCGCATATTTCGGTATCCAGTTAGGAGACCAGGACAAGCACTGGGCTCCGCACATTGTCTGCAATACATGTGCTATGTGCGCCTACGCGGATGGATGAGCAAAACAATACATTCTATGCCTTTTGCCATTCCAATGATTTGGAGGGAGCCCTCAAATCATGTAAACGATTGCTATTTCTGCATGATACCTTCCGTCAGTCATTGCATGTCAAGAAAAAAAAGCGACTGTAAAGTACCCTAAAAATCCCGTCAGCCATCCTACTAGTACCCCATGCAGACGGTTTGCCCATACCAATTCCTCCAGCACACTACAATCTGGAGTCAGACGTAGCTGATTATTGTGGAAGTGAGGAACCACCTTGTTCTTCCTCATCAAATGATCCAGATTTTGTGATTGACACTCAAGAATCTTGTCAGAAAAAATTGTTTTGTCAAGCTGGATTAAATGATTTATTTCGAGACCTAGACCTACCTAAAGTCAAATCAGAGCTTTTGGCATCAAGGCTTCAAGAAGGGAATATCCTAGTACCTAATGTTAATGTATCCACATACAGGAATCGCCAACACGATCTGAATCAATACTTTCGAAATGAAAATTCTCTTGTTGCCTGTTGTGATGTGCCTGGTTTGATTAATGCCTTGCATTTAGAATACAAGCCAGAAGACAACTGGAGACTATCCATAGATTCTTCTTTCTAAGATAAATTTAAAAGCTGTATTGCCACATAATGGCAATTCTCTTCCTTCAATCCAAATAAAAATGGTACATTTTAAATTCGTTGCAAAAAAAAAAAAATATGAAAACACTTCTTATTGCAATTAAATACACCGACCATCGCTGGCACCTCTGTGGAACTTGAAGGTCATTACAATACTGTTGGTCATGCAATTGGGTTAACACCAAGTACTGCTGTTTCCTCTGTAACTGGGATAGTCGGGATAGGTCTTCTCATTACAAACGTAAGGTCTGGCCAGCTAGAGAAAATCTCTTGCCAGGTGAGAAAAATGTCCAGCATCCTCTTCTGGTAGACCAGAACAAAATTCTTTTGCACCTTTACACATTCAAACTTGGACTCATCGAAAAACTTTGTGAAGGGAATGGACCAGGATGGAGAAGGTTTTCAGTACCTCAGAAAACAATTTCCGAAACTCAGTGAATGCTAAAGTTAAAGAAGGCAACTTCGTTGGGCCGCAAATTCGTAAACTTCTTAAGGATGTTAACTTTGAGCTAGTTCTTGATGGCCATGAGAAAGCAGCATGGAAAGCATTAAAGATGTTGTTCATGGCTTCCTAGGAAATCGTAGGGTTGATAACTACGTTGATATTGTGGATACATTTCTAGAAACGTATCGTCAATTATGGTGCAACATGTAAATCAAGATCCATTTCCTGCATTCTCACCTGGACTTCTTCCCTGACAATTGTGGCGCCGTGATCGACGAACATGGTGAGTGATTTCATCAAGATATATCTAGAATGGAAAGAAGGTATCAAGGTAAATGGAACGCCTCCATGGTTGCGGACTATTGCTGGACAGTGACAAGAGACGCCCCAGAAACCATTCACAAGCGAGTAGCAAAGAGATGTCATTCAAGAGATTAAACATTAAAATTTGAGGTTACTGATTATAATGACATGAAAAGTTAAACATTACACATAGGCAAAATATAATAATTAATGTTATTTAAATTTATTTACATTTTTGGTAGTTGTGTACTTACTTTATGATATTAAAGAGCTTCAATTGATATCTTTTCGATAGTTAACATGTAAGTTCTATGTTATTATTTAATATGTAAATATCTTCAAAACCAGAGCTAATACATAAAAGTTATTATCAAATTTGTGTTTCTCGACCAAAAATCAGTAAAGTATTTTTATTTTGAGTTAGGAAAATTTTTCAAAGTACAAATATGTTGACCAGTGTAATTGACATGAGCAGGATCAACTTTTTGTTGTTATATAAATTATGAACTTAAATTTAAAGTTAGTTTTTTTGGCAACTTTATCTCTACCGAGAACGTCGGAAATATTATCAAAGTATTATTTCAATATTACTGAAAAACACCTGCATGTCCTTAAATTTCAAACCACACGAAACTAGGATGAGAAAACTTTTATTTATGTAAAAGCATGTCAAACTTAAAGAGCTTCAATTGATATCTTTTCGATAGTTAACATGTAAGTTCTATGTTATTATTTAATATGTAAATATCTTCAAAACCAGAGCTAATACATAAAAGTTATTATCAAATTTGTGTTTCTCGACCAAAAATCAGTAAAGTATTTTTATTTTGAGTTAGGAAAATTTTTCAAAGTACAAATATGTTGACCAGTGTAATTGACATGAGCAGGATCAACTTTTTGTTGCTATATAAATTATGAACTTAAATTTAAAGTTAGTTTTTTTGGCAACTCTATCTCTACCGAGAACGTCGGAAATATTATCAAAGTATTATTTCAATATTACTGAAAAACACCTGCATGTCCTTAAATTTCAAACCACACGAAACTAGGATGAGAAAACTTTTATTTATGTAAAAGCATGTCAAACTTAAAAATCATTCACCTTAAATTATGCCTCAATTCCAATATAAATAAATGCTCAGAAAAAGAAATGAAATACAAATTTAAGAGAAAAAAATATTTGAATAATGTTAAAAACGAATCCACAATACAAATCCAAATAATGTCAAATAACTTTTAAATGAAACGTAACTTTTACTTTAAATTGATATAATGAGGGTAATATGTTTATTGATTGATATCCTACATATTTTATATATATAAAAAAAATTCAATTTCAGCATTTATAATAGAGCTGCCATTCATAGGCAGTTCCCTCGTCTAGGAGGGAGAGAAAACCCCATATAACTAAAAAAAAAAAAAAAGAAAAAAAAAAAAGAGAGAGAAGAAAAGAAGAGAGAGAGAGAGGAAAGAGAGGAGAGAGAGGAGAGAGAGAGAGAGAAGAGAAGAGAGAGAGAGAGAGAGAGAGAGAGAGAGAGAGAGAGAGAGAGAGATATGTGAAGAAGTTAAGTTTTGAACATTTGAATTTCATAACATGGAGAACCTACATTTAAGTTCAATCCATGTCAGTGTGAATAGGATTGGAAGGACAAAGTCAATTAGCAATCCTAAAAACAAAGGAAGAAGAAGCAGTAAGATGCTAGAGAGAGTCTAGAATGAGAAAAAGGGATTAATAAAGTATCTGAGAAGGTTATTAGTAGTGACACAGCAATCTCAGCGGTTGCACCCTTTTTCGATATGAAGGAATAGAGCTATCGTCGAAATCTGGAATATTAATCTATGTATGGGCTTCAAGCTCTCGTAAAATGGGTACAATTTCAACGTCCGGTGGGAATGTATTATAAGGGGGGTCGCCCCTGGGAGACGCTGATATTGCCGCTTCCACACGCCCTTGTCGGCTGCTTCTAGGAGCAAAGCATGGCCTAAATAGCACACTTAAGGTTCGAGCGTGATCGATCGAGTCAATTACGACTCATGACGAGATTACGTTCACGCGCGCCACACTTCATCTCTTTTATATTTCCCCACCCCCATATTATTATTATTTTATTATTAATTATTATTATTATTATTATTATTATTATTATTATTATTTTATTTATTATTATTAATTCTTATTATTATATTATTATTATTTACGAGCATTCGATTCCGAAGAGAATCGAATCTGAGTCAAAAACGATTCCTTGTAAGGAATCGTTTTTTTACTCACTCTGGCTCCGAGCTCCGGGCTCCGGCTCCGCCTCCGCTCAGCTCTGAGTCTAATAATATCTATGATGTTAGCAGTTATCGTTTGGTTACATAATTTTGATTGGTGGGTTAAATGGGGAGTAAATCTTATCGTAGACGAGATTAATGTACCCCTTTTGTGTGCCCCTGATGGGGGACCCCACCCTCTAACATTAATTGAATCAATAGAAGGCTGAATTTTTGATAGTGGTAATGGACGGAAGGACGAAGGAGTTGACTCTGTAACCGAGTTTGAGTTCGACAATGGCTCCCGGGTGCGGTGCTGGGGATAGTAAAATATTTGTATATAGTACATATATTGGTGTTAAAAAATATGTGTATAAAAGTTTCCGAATATGAGTGTTTGAGCTTGGCTAAGCGATGCTGGTTCCGCTCAGCTGGCCCCGGACCGAGCGGGTGTGCGCAGCCCGCAGGCGCGAGCCCAGCCACCGTCAATTACGTGAAAGGGCCGTGCCGTGCGCAGCGCACTCCGCGTCCCCGCTTGTCGATCCGGTACGAGAATAGCAAACATGTTCTGTTTTCAAACTTAATTTTTTCAAAATTTATTATTTTATTTATTCTTTTAATTTATTTTTGTTTTTACTAAATTTTTTTTAAGCTTTTCATGTTATAACGTAAAAAACTTACATTTTTACATACCTAAATCAGTAAATCATACCATTATCCAACCACCTTTCTGTCCATATGTGATCTATTGATCTATTGATCTATTGATCTATTGATCTACTGATCTATTGATTCAGGTCATAATTTTACTAAAATCGTATGTTTACATACCCTAAAACGTAAATCAGTAATCAAAACGCCCTCCCCCACTCTCCCTCCCAACCCGTCTAATGAATCTATTGAATCTAATTGATCTATGATCTATTTATTCAGGGCATATTTTTACTAAAATTGTGATGTTTTACATCCCTAAATCCAGTAAATCAGTAAATCAAACACCCCTCCCCACTCCCCCTCCCCCTCAATGATCTATTGTCTATTGATCTATTGATCTATTGATCAGGTCATATTTTTTACTAAAATTGTTAATGTTTTTACATACCTAAATCAGTAAATCAGTAAATCAAACAGCCCTCCCCATAGGTGAAGTGGTGACTCATAATACTCGTGTTGTGACAGTCAAGACGTAAAGACGTAAAGACATAAAGACATAAAGACGTAAAGACGTATCGCTCAGAGGGTGGGACTATTGATCTATTGATCTAATGATCTATTGATTAAGGTCAAATTTTTTTACTAAAATTGTTATGTTTTACATACCCTAAATTACAGTAAATCAATAAATCACTGATTCCATGTATCTTTCCCTCCACCTCCCTTCCCACCGCGATCTTATTGTTCTAATTGAGCCTAGTGATCATTTATAACATAATTGACAACCCTTTTCTTAATTCATTAGTGTTCGGGTGTCAATCTAGAATGGACGTTGGTAGGTAAATTTATGTCCGCGCTCCTGCTACATGTCTTGTGTCTGGTCCTACAGGGTGTGTGCGGGAAAAACCTTTCTGTTATTTAAACATTTTAAAAGAGGTCGAGATTTTCGAAACAGCAACCCTGTAAAATCATATGGTGTTTACAAGTGTTTACCAGAAAAGTTAAAGATTAAAAAAATGTAATCCACTTTCATGAAGGGTTATATGACATAAAAGCTCTTCAATGTTTTACCAAGGAATAAAATTATAATGCCTTGATGATTTGATGCATAAATTGAATGAGAATATACAGAAACCTTCACAGTTTACTCTCATCATTTAAACATCAAATGTATTTTTTTATAACTCAGAATATCTTTTCAATCAGAATAAGTATATGAGGGAAGTGTCTTTAAACACACAGTATTTTAATCTTGTTTGGTCAAAGAAGGGAATATGAGTCAGGTTAATTGGTTTGTGGCTCCAGATGTTCCCTACTAACCGTAAAGAATTATTAAAAAGGTAATATAAAGAAGTTACATTATATGTCCCACGGCTATTTAGCCTGCAAACTTCATCCTAAACACGCATAGAGTGTTTACTTGCGTACAAATATCTTACCTAACGAGATTGAGACAGTATACATACTGAATAATGAGTACTCTAGTAGCAGAATTATTTACCTATGAGAAAATTTAAAACCCTGAAACCTTCTGAAAAACGTAAACTGTTATGTGAAGATGAAAAATTTATACAATGTATAGCAGAAAGTATGTCTAAATCTTATAAAAGGAAATGTTCCTTTAAACAGACCCCAGAAGGTAAAGCTACGTCGTCAATAGAAAACATCAATTAAAAAACTTGCTGGTAACGTAAGAAAACTTAAAAATAAAAAGAAGCTATTACAGAAAGGGGGAGGTGTGTTCCTACCTTTACTCTTTTCGTTATAGCACCTCTGATAACCAAGTGGCTTGCTCAATGATGAAGAAGGTAGTGGTTTTTACCCTACAACGATTATAAGAAGATGAAATATAACACAGGTCCCCTCTTACACAACAACAACAACAACAACAACAACAACAACATCAGTTCGAACAACCTCGATCAAACCCTCAACTGCAGCAGGACAGCTATAACCCTTATCAACCGTTGATTCCAACAGCAAAGCCTTAGAGTTTTTATATGATCCTCAAGTTGACCAAAAATAATTACGAGAAGGAACTGAATCAATAATTTTAATTAAAAAAAACTTTCCCTTGAATTTGTTTTTTTTTTAACATTCATGAAAAAAGAATCCTATATCAAAATGCCATAAACAAAAATTAGTAGATCTAACAGCGTTATTAGGTAATTCACCTAAGGAAGATTCAAGCTCTAGTAGGCAGATACTAAGCCTAATGGTGAAAAGAGAGATAATTTTAAACATGTACTCAAGGAAAGCTTACCAATGGGAGTAAGAAAACGGGTATAGCTCTATATAATATTTTAAAAAAGATCAGATTACATGGAATGAACTCGGTCAAATCCTTATTGAGAGAGAAGTCATAGCTGGATCGAATATTGTTGTTGACTTGATATTTGATCTCTCTCTCTGTGATTGTAGTGAAGGCTCCTGTAGCAGGATGGAACAGGATCAATACAAGAAATTCAGTTCTATTTTACTTTTCCGAGAACTTTTAATCCTGAATAAACAAAGATTAGCGGATCTGGATAATATTCCAATATCTCCTAGACCTGATGCAAGTCCCTCTGGTACTTCTTTTGCATCAGATAGATTAAAGCTGCTAAGTAGAAGTACATTACGTTCAAGTGTTGGGAGAATAAGAAAAAAACCATGACCTCGCTTCAAAAATGGATTAGTTCCATAATTTGTTATGATTGTATATTTGTAATGTTAAAATTTATGCATATAACCTATGTTATCTTTCTGTATACATTTGCTATGTTTTTAGACTTGTAATTTAAAATGGTTAATATTATTTTGTAGTTAAAAAAATAAAATATTTTATATATACATTTGTTTTTTCATATATATCACCTTTCAGTATAAATGAATATAATTTTTATTGTTAATGTCATTGTGAATCATGGAGGCTAAGGAAGAGGTTGATAAATATTACTTTGATGTGAAACAGCCATACAGTTACGGGGTTTTTTCAAGGTTTGCTTCAAAGTTTCCACAAATTGATAAAAAAGAATTGAAAAAATATTTAGAAGGCGAGGATGCGTTTACCCTTCATAAACCTATACGAAAAAAATTTCCGACACGGAAAACCATAGCAACACATCTAGATAGCGTATGACAACTAGACTTGACTGATATGATAAAATATAAATCTTACAATGAAGGTTATCAATATATTATTTTTGTGATAGATGTATATTCCAGATACTTATGGTTAAGGGTTTTAAAAGATAAAAAATCAAAGACTGTTGCTGCAGCGGTCAGAGAAATTTTAAATGAAGAAGACAGATATCCTCAAATGATATGGACAGATAAAGGTTCAGAATTTTTAGGTAAAGAGTTTCAAAAACTAGTTACTGAGTATGACAATAGGGTATTACAACACATTTCCACTTAATAAAGCGCAATAGTTGAAAGAGTACAGAGGACTATAAAAGAAAGAAATGCATAGTATTTTACGAAGATGAAACTTTTATATTTCCGATATACTACACAGATCTAGCTTACTCCCTATAATAGGTCTTATATAGAACACTTAAGAATACACTATAGAGATGGTGAAGACAAACCCGATGTAACTATCAACCCAAAGGGAAAAATAAATAAGATTTTAACTGTTAAAAGCTGGAGATTATGTAAGAGTATTCAGGACTGACGAAAATTTCAGAAAAGGGTATGAAGCTGGATGGTCGAGAGAAGTTTTTAAAGTAGAGACCATCAGAGAATTCCCTAGAGACAGGTTAAAATTATACTATCTTGAGGATTTAGATGGTGAAAAAATAAAAGGTGGATTCTATAAACAAGAAATACAGAAAATACGGTTTGATCCTAAGAGTCACGAATATAAAATAGAAAAAATATTAGGATCTAAAGGGAAAGGTAAAAATAAACAGTATCTTGTCAAATGGGTAGGTTACCCAGTGAAGTTTAACAGTTATATAAATGCTAGCGAACTTAAGAAACATTGATCAGTTTACAGTGTGAACATGGAGAGTGAAGATCATTTCTATTTAACGTTGCCATCATCGGCTTCTATGGACTTATATCCGGAAAATAAAATATCAGACTTTACTAAATTTAGAACTGTGAGAGTGTATATAAGAGATGTCGAAGGGAACCCTTATCCATTCACACATGGTATAGCAGTGTGTAAAGTGCATATACGGAAGAAGCTCCGATAGTGTAAAAATAAGTATCTGAGAAACAATAAGCATGTCTACCGACGATCATTTCTATTTAACACTACCCTCATCGGCTTCTATGGATTTACATCCTGCTAATAAAATATCAGACTATACAACCCAATTATTGAACCCTATAACTTTTGATCGAGAAATGTATGAAGCAGGATTAAGTGAAATAATTCTTGATGCCTCTGTTGAGAATATATTAGAGTCCCCCTCAGCATTTATAATATTTAGAAGTATTGAATATGTTAAAAATGTATTAAAAATTAAAGCTAATACAGACATTATCGAGCATGATGGAAAAAAATATTTCTATGAAAAATATTTCATAAGTAGGGGTCTTTACAATTCGGTTACTGATGTGTTCATGGCTTTAAACAAAAAATTTGAAACAAGTCTGTTATGTAAAGATTTAGTGTTTCTTGTTAATAAACCCATTAACAAGACGATAACGTGTTAATCACCTTAAAATCTCAAACTCATGTGAACCTGAAAGATAGAAGTTTATTTATTTTCCATTCGGCAGCCTGGTTTCGTAAATGTCATTACTCGCATGTAGACTAATATTATAAAATAACGAATAAAATGCAAGTTAATAATATCTAATACGTTATATACCAACGATGGAAGAGTATGTCTCAAAAAACGACATCGAGAGTTCATTGCATTTTGTATGCATGCCTTCTAAGATGTTTCAAGATCCTGGTATGGCCTATGTTTATACAGATATTATAGACCATCAGTATGTAGGCAATACTAAAGCCTCTTTGTTAAGAGTAGTTCATTTTCCTAAAGGTAAAAGAGTTATAAGTTTTCCTAATGTTCACTACTTACCCTTGAGTAAGACCCAACTGAGTTCGATTTGTATTTATATAAGAGACTTAGAAGGCAACCCATACCCATTCACAAGTGGGACGGCAGTGTGTAAAGTACACATTAGAAGGAAGCTCCGTTAAATAATAATAATAATAATAATGGAAAGAGAACGAGTCTTCAGGGGGTCAAGAATGCAGAGGGGATATGGTTTAGGTGGATTTTTTGCTTCATTGTTTCGCCGAGGTGCTATCCTTTTGTTTAAATCAGGAGGCAATATCGCTAAAAAAGCAGCTAAGGACAGGTATATGATACTTTCCAGGATATTATGGGTGGTGTTGACCCTCGAACAGCAGTAAAACGTCGACTAGTCGATGCTTCAGATGAAATGTTAGATGATGTTAAACGAAAAATACGACGTAAGATGACTGGTCAAGGTGTAGGTCACCGCAAAAAACCTATAAAGAGGAATAGGAAAGGCCCACTAAAGAAAAAGTGTATGGATGTGTTTGCTCTTTAATAACATTGCTAAGTGGTAACTTTTTTTTTACATAAACGATGAAAACCTGTGGCTATAACGTATATAAGGCATGTTTAAACAGATCTCTCATCATTATACATCCGGCGATTGTACCAGCAAGATGCATTTCCTCCATCCCTCCAGCCCCGACTGTTGTAAGGTGATTGGATCTCTTCTCATGAACCCTCACAGATCAGTGTGAGTGAGTCCAGCTTTATTAGTGTTAAATCACTGTTCACGCCATTCACAAATACAGATGTACCTCTTGAATTCAATATCCCGGCACATCTGACCAATATATTGACCCTTCGGAATGTATTTTTTTATCTGAAGACCAAGTTAAGTAAACGAAAGATGGTTCAGATATCCCAGGAACCGATCAACATAGTATCCACTGAGACCAAATTTCCTGTATACATATCTCTCTTCAACAACAACC
>JABUQX010020170.1:0-32500 GCA_015478945.1 Trachelipus rathkii
TTATATATATATATATATATAAATATATATATATATATATATATATATATAATATAGTACTATATATATATATATATATATATATTATAAGTTATATTTATATTATATATAGAATATTATTATCGTATATATATATATGGTATGTTATAATATATTATGTTATTAGCCCTGTTCTTATGGTTCTGAATAAGTAAGATCTCGGGAGGGATAAGTGCCAGACGTTTTTCAGCGAATCTTCAAAAATAAGGGTCAGTTACAGTTGAGAACCCTTAATTATGACAATGTAGGGAATGTTATTTCCTAATGTCACGCGACATGACTTGGATTTCACATTATATTAAAAGGATCGAGCCATAAAATTCTTAAACCTTACGATTGTTAACATAATTACGTAAGCATTATATTTTTGCCCTATTAGTAGACAGAAAATAATTATTTGTATTAATATATATTAAGTCTGTAAAAGCGTGTTTTTATTGAGATCAATCCGAAAAATCTAGCTATGTTAGAAATTATAAGGTTGAAAAGTTTGTCAGGGTTAGCTTCACCAGAGAATTTTGGTTAAGTGTCAATTTATTCACAACTCTATAATGGTATTATATTTGATAAGATAGTTTGGGGTCCTACTATTTGCTTAAAAAAAACAAATTAGTGTCTGGCAAAATGTGTCATTACGTACAGACTTGGAAGACGTGCAGCTATATCCTAAACGAAACTTTTAAGTAGAAGAAGTTTATATAATAATATTATATAATATATAATATAATATATTATATATATTCATATTATATATTATATATTTTATATATATATATATATTATATATTATATTATTTATATATATACTTATATTATTACAACCTCAACTGACATGCTGATGGTCCCCGTAGGGAGGATGTCTATGCATCCATAAACAGGTTTTAAAACATACTATCAGATCTATTTAAAAGCTTGACTCTCTTATATCTATGTTATAAATACTTTAAACTAAAACTTGTTTTCTTTTAATACTTTTAACCAAAGAACTTTGTTATACTAAGAAAATATGACTTTGATCATAGATCAGCAATAATGCGATAGAATCTTAATGGGTAGCGAGGGTGGTGGGGGGTATTTGATTTACCCGATTTACTGATTTAGGGTATGTAAAACATTAACAATTTTTAATACCAAATATGACTTGATCATAGATCACGGATGATCAGAAGGGTGTTGATGGTGGTTTGATTACTGATTTTACTGCTTTAGGTATGTAAAAACGTGAAATTTTTACGTTATATACCATGAAAATTCCATAAAATTTTTAGTAAAAAACAGTAATTTTTTGAAAATATAATTTTTACAAAAAATTAAGTTGATAACAAAAGCTCACTCGTACAACTAAAAAATTCTAAATTGTTAATTAAAAGAAAACAGAACACGTTCCTGAATTCTTGCTATCCAATCCATTTCAATACTAGAACTTAGAAAAAACTATATATATTATATATATATATATATAATTTATATATATAATATATATATATATATATATTTTATATATATATATATATATTATATAACTATAAATTTAAATAAATATGTCTAAAGCTAAAATGGTGTGACGTGACACTATGTGTGGAGTACCACAATTGAAATAGTCAGAGGATAATATATATATAATATATATATAATATATATACTATATATATCATATATATATATATTATATATATATATATATTTATATATATATATATATACTAAACATATTATATATATATATATATATATATATATATATTTATATATTATTATTATTATCAGATGAGATTTCCAAAAAGAAAAAAAGTATTAATGATATCCAATATATCGCCTCAATGCCTCGGTGACACAGTCAAATAAATAAAAGGTCAAAACTAAAGTGGTAAGCGATCTAATCCCTGTGTCGACTGGCACTCGTTCGTAATCCAATTCGGATAGATTTTTAAAAAGTGACGTCATAATATGTTTTGTGGTAGCCTCGTTCATAAAATTGACGTCACAGAGTATTCTCGAGCGGCGCACGCAGTCGACGCGGACGGTTCAACCAGTGAGCCAACAGGGCGCGTCCCCCGCAAGGGGACCCCGGGAATGCGCGGAAACCCCGAAACATTAAGTACGTGTACTTTTTCAACATTAAGTACACATTCCAAGTGTATTTACTACTTTACTGAACGCGAATAAAGGGGGGTAGGGGTGTGCTACTTTCATGAAAGTAGCTCATGTACGTAAACCATGTGCGTGGCTTCGCCACGCACATGGGTTAGCAGCTAATAAGCTGTGACGTCATAGCATGGAATAAACGGGCGTAGCGGGTGAACAAAGGTGGGTAGGGGCAAAAACAGACATGGATGTACATCACAATATGGTCACGCACAAACACACTCACTCACGTACATGGCGAATGAATAGAAATATAGGACCCCCAGGGGCGCAACCCCACAGGGTAAAACGGCAGACATGAAAAGTACAGGGGAAGATAGCTCCCACCGGGGAGACCCCGAAAAATCACTCAGGGAAGACCTGAGTGCAGGGGGCGCCGCTCCCCGCATTCCTCCACTTCCATCATAGCTACTACTGACGTACCTTATTTTCCTTCTGGGAAGATGTAATCTTTCAGAATTAAACGGCAGGTTTTCTTTTATCTCATCGTGGTTGGGTGGTAACACACCTGCATTACCATCAGGGAGGGTGAGGTTCAAAATCCATACTCTCAATAAAAAGTGAAATGTATGGGTTTTATATATACATATATAACCATGCATATTTACTTAGCATGAATTCTATAATACAAAATGGATCCCGAATTATACTTTCACTTAACCCTGTGTGACCCCTGACCCAAGTGTGAGCGGGGAGGTCTGCCAAAGGTCACTGTCAGATTGACGTACCTCATTTTTCTTTTTGGAAGATGTAATAAAAGTAAACGGTAGATTACCTTTTAGCTCATCGTGGTTGGGTGATAACACACCTGCTTTACCATCAGGGAGGGTGTGGTTCAAAACCCATACTCTCAATAAAAAGTGAAATATAGGGATTTTATATATATACATATATACAATGTGTCTTACCTAAGAACAGCTGAGATCTCCTAGTATAAGTATATATAATATATAATATATATAATATAATATATATATATATATATATATTATATATATATATATATATATATATATATATATATATATATATATATATATATATATAATATATATAATATATATATATATATATATATTCTTATATTTTTCCTATATCTATTATTATAGATTGGAATTCCTTTGTCGCATTTCAAATATATTTTTCTAAAAAAAAGTAGAATCGATTTACATGAGATCATATGATAAAATTGGAAATGAAAATAACCTTTTTCTTACTGAACGAATTTGAAATTTATTGTAGAATTGGAAATGGTTGGGAGATCCTGTTTTTGACATATGTTTCACAACAATAGGATTTTTTTTTCTCCAAAAAGTGCTTTGGGAAATGAGAATATTTTTACTACTCAACCGTTTTTTTTTTTGCAGATTTTTAAATGATTGGGCACGATCTTTCTTATAGTTATTGTTTGATCGACTTCGGATCAGAAATAAAAAAAAATTAAGAAAATGTGTGCTCGTACATGTGCTATTCATCCTTCTATAACTCTGGTCAATTTACTTGTCTTCTATGTAGTCTCTACGCTCATTCCTTCATGTATACTTTCCTGGTAGGGTCTTTAATACTCTCCCATCATCTATTTTTTTCTGCTTACATTGACCAACGCACTTTCAAACACCTTGTATCGGGGATTGTTGGTGTTTTATTTCGTATAACAACATGGTTTTCATATTTTTGGTTAAGAAATGTGAAACAAATAGTGGATTTAATTGTTCAAGACTTTGTTTGTAGAGAGCTAAAAAGATATTTAAAGATAAACAAGACAAGAATTTCCGGAATAATGGCATAATAATTTTAAAATCGTAGGAGTATACGACACTGGAGTTCAGAAGAATAGTGCCCATAGTAATAAGGAAATTAAAAATACGAAGATGCATAAGTTTGGTGGCAGTAAGAGTGTGAAGATAGTAAGAAAAGGTGGGTGGCAAGATGAAAAGAAAAACCGTAGAGTATGATCGTTTAAGAAGCTGCATATTGATAGACCTTTTCCATTTATGTGATGCTTATCCAATGCAAGGACTGGCGCCGATACCTCTGTGAACAGAAACGAATTTTGATAAGCAAATATTGTGAAGAAACTTCAAAATAGAGAAGGATTTGAATTTTGAATTTTAAATTTTGATAATGATCTTAAGATGTATGGAAGATTGTGCCTAGGAAGAGGAAAAGTAATCTTTTGAGGATTAAAAGCAAACATGATTTCTTGGTTAAATATAAAGGAGTAAAAAAGATTAGCGATCACATTTTCTAAGCCTTGCCTTTGTTTTCGTTTCATTGTAATTATCCAGCTAACTAACTCATTGACGTCTTTCAAACCACCTAATTGTTTCTTTATTTTTATTAAGTACTCTCCATTAAAATAGACCCCACTTTTTTTGCGCTCTTCATATCATTCAAACATTCGTCACAGATTGATGAGAGTTCCTGTGACCCATTTTCTACTTTATCTCAACTTTCCTTTCTCTGCAGACCTGACACAGGGCTAACCAGAATCGTTTTCCTTTTATGTAACTACCAGAAGACGATTGAAAATTCTTCCGGCTACTCTCCCTCCAAAAATATTAGTGACTTCATTAATCCTTAAACCTTCAAATGCTATATTAACAGAGGTGATTGCATTTGTAAAATGATGTATCTAATTTCTAACAGATATTATATATATAATATATATTATATATATTATATATATTATATATATATTATATATATATTATATATATTATATATATATATATATATATATATATATATATATACTTTATATTATATTATATATATAGATTAGATTGAATTTTGTCCCTTGGTGCGATTTAATATTTAACAGGTATTACACATGGGAGCGATAAAAAAGTTACTTTTCTGTTTAACTCTTCAGACTAAGCTAGTATAGACATTCTTTCTCGAAAGTTATCGGTAAATTCTTAAACATCTTTTCTTCCTCTAACACTACATTTTATAGACTTAAACATTCTCAAGTGTCGTGTTTCGGGAACTTTCCCTTTGATGAAGTTGCTTTACTTGGTAAGGAATGGAGGATTTATGGGAATGATTCTGTTGGTTTGTTGTTTTCAGTTTTTATTGATAAAAGTTTGTGATGAAAGAATTATAGAATTCTGTAATGAATCGAGCCTATAATTCACCTAATTGTATGTTGAAGTTTATTTCTTATTGTAAATGCTATACTGATTCTATTATCTCTCTTTTTATTATTATTGTTGTTTTTAATATAGTGATGTGTTTATGTTTATGTTATGACTTGTTTGGGTTCTATGTTGAGTGGGAGCGGAGTTTAAGTTGTCTTTTGTGAGGTCTTGTTTGTGTTGGCAGGTTCTTCTTATTGGAGATTCATTGGTTTCAACCTGTATGTTAAACAAGAAGGGCAGTTTGCAGCAGGCGAGTATTGGTAACACGCAGTGAGAAAGGAGGTTGTGGGAGTCGGGGGTCTGACGGAGTGCATCAGGGTAAATAGAGTTATTTAAGTGAAAGGTAATTGATTTTGAGTTAAATCGATGTTTTGTGTTTTGGTCGACTTTGTACGTAAAAGCGAGAAAGTTTGTCGAGAATTGCATTGATGGATATTCGGGGCGGGGGGGGCCCCACGGTAGTATTTCTGTTTGGCTTTGTTGTAGCTTTTTTATTATAGGGGGAAATAATTACAATTTTTGAAGACTGGTAGACAAAAAAATGGTTTCTGATGCATTCGTGCATAGAAAATAGCGTCTCGAGGAACAGAACCCGGACACCGTGCGCGGACTGATCCTATAAGAGTTCCCGTCTCAGCGTGCTCAATCTTTATATTTCCTTCGGTGAGTGGCACAACCAGTGAATGTAAGATCGGGGTGGGATGTGATCTGGAATTGTTGGTCAAGATAATAATAAAGTATCAAGGAATGCCCGCGAGGGTCGTCATTTCCGAAAGTCATATGTAAACTTGATGGAGGGATGTAGTATTTGATGAAATCTAGAAATTATTGTAATTTTTTTTGTTTGGGTTAAGGCGACAAACACATTCATCGCGTAGCGAGCAAAGTGGTATGGAGGGGGTGCGTGAATGGTATGATGTAATTGTTTTCCAATAATTCCATGCATATATTTGCCAGAGTTCGGTGAAAGGGGCCACCCCACGACCCCCCCCCCCACTTAGATAAGCCTGTATGTTTGTTTATCAATATTTGTTGCCTACAGAAGAATAGCAACCAATTGGGTTACGATCGACCCGGGTTAGCAATAAACATTAGTTTTTTAATCAAAAGGAATGGGTAAAAGATTAATGCTTATTGGTGTGTATATGGCGTCTCCTCTAAGAGATCTAAAAGTGTGTGACCTAGGACTGAACGTGAAATAATGAGTTATTACATCAAAACTTAAAATTGATGGTTGTGGGATTGAAGATGATGAATTTTTGTATAACAAAGACCAGAGGGTTTCGAGGTGATCTGTTCTGAAATGCTACCTATGGAAGGGTTTGAGACATGTTTTCGAAGCCATGCGGATAAATTTATACGTTTTACAATTTGTATTAGAGATTGGGGGGGGGGGGGATTTTTTTGGGGGGGGTTTTTGTTTTGGAGTTTGGGATGCCGTAGAATTTTTGAGAGATGTGTCATATGGGCTTTTGTTGTAAGTGTGAATTTCGGGATGGTCTTTTGTGATCTGTTTAAGTTTATTATTATAGATTGAAAGGTTTTGTTGGTTTTTGTTTGTTAGGGTATGTAAATATAGGTGTTGGGATCATTGAGTAAAGTTTCATTTGATTGACGTGTAGTCTTGTGTGTTTAGGGATTACATTTTATTTGCCCGTTATCACTCTAGTATGACACATCGTTTTTATTTGTTTGTGAATGACCCACTGCACGAGCTTGCTAAATAAATTTGGAGTTGCTCATTTATATGTATATTATTAGCATTGTTGAAGAAAATCCTTTCAATGTCATAGATAAAGATCTTTGTATTCTGTCTTTGTTTTTCTGTTCCACCTCTTCTAGTTGTCTATAGTAAAGGGCAAGATATCCTCCACCCTTCTCTAACTGCGAAAGGACAATCCGTATCCGAGTAGAGATTTTTTTCATGAAAATTCTAATGTATACATTGATAATATCGTTAATTAAAGAGGGGGATGATGAAAGTACACACGGACTGTTTTTCTAAATATTAGGTGAAATTTGTTAATTTAAAATTTCTATTTTTATTTATGAATTTAATTTTGTCTTTGTATTTGTGGGCTGAACTCTAGATTATTGGTAAACTGTAAATTATTATTGGGGAGGGTGAAAATTATACCAAGCTGTCTGAAATTTCTTAAAAGTGGAATTACACTTCCTAAAGCACGATTTGATTTCTGCATTTACATTTTGTATGGTAGTTTTTAGAATAGATTGGTATAGTTCAGGAAATGGATTAAATTTATCAGTTTTGTAATGGGTAGGTGCCAGAGTTCTGGGTATTATTAAGTTTTGTAAGCATTTTTAAAAAAAATTTAATTGGGATTTTTTTATATTTGCTTGTATCATTTTTGTACGATATCTACAATAATAGCCTCTCAGTGGAGGAAGTAAATTAGCACCTTCGTAATCGGGAACGATTATGCTATATTAGTTATAATACTACTTAAACGCAGATTTTTAAATTTATAGAGGATTTTTGTCCCTTACAAATACAAAGATCTTAATCTAGACTAGGGATGCATCAGATGCCATTTTTCCGCATCCGCGGATGCGGATGCGGATGTTTGATTTTAATATACTGCGGCATGCGGATAGTTTTATATATAATATCCATATACTATACTATAGTACTATAATATACTTATATCTATAATATATACAAATCAATAGTATATATATACTATGATACTAGATTAATATATTATTACTTTATATTATTATATATTTATAGTATATATTTATATTCGTGCTTTATTTCTTATATATATTTATATATATATATATATATATACTATATATGTATATATATATATAATTACTATATATATAATAGATATTATATAGTAGTTAATCATACTATATGTACTCATATATCGAGTTTGCACAACTCTACTAACGTATTAATGTCAGTTACCAGGTACGGACTGGGGGACCCAACTTCAAGATCGCATCCACTCCAACCTCTTATCCCCAACTTCACCCTTTAATGTAAGAGATTTCTACAATGGATTATATACCTTTGCACTAGTATTGAAATCAAATATATGAAGGTTGGGTTTGAGAAAATCAATTTTTCTGCTGAGAACCAGCATTGCTAAATACTCCTCGAACTGCTGAACTGCTTAAGTTGAAGGACAAGCCAAGTATTTCCTACAAGTTTACTCAAGCCTGGGTTAACATTTTGCTTAACTTTCCACCAACTGATGGAATCATCTTTTGAATCTAATTCGTTTTTTAGGTGATAGCTTTTCATCATTTGACTACATCGATTTGGTAATGCTTGTGCTTCTTCATCACTACTGGAACTGCTTAGAAATTCTTCCAAGGTGAAAATCTGTTATTGATAATACTTGTCAGAGGGTTGGTTCTGTAGATTTCGATTTTTTTCCTTTAATGGCGTGCGAACATAATAGATTGTTCGGATTGAAACTTTTCAACTGCAACACAAACAAGTAACATTTAATATGTTCTAATATTGTATACAAAAAACTTTGCCTTTATAACGGGGATCTAAGTAAGTTGCAATAGCATGAAGGTCATTAATTTCCACAGAACCAAAGCGTTTTTTTAGCTCTAGTTAAATTATATCTTTCATTCTTTTTAAACCGTCATCATTTTCGTTAGAAGATGGTTTAAAATACTTCCTTTACAGCTTGAGATCTAATGGATATAACATCGGCAGAGCTGTAGAAGAGCTGATTTTCTTAGTGATTTCTTCAAACCTGTTTCAATAGTTGTACTGGCAGTGTGAATGTATGATGTCATTTTTTCACATCTAATAAGAATGATTAACTTATGGAAACAACGAAACTAGCGTACGAGCAAGAGGCTCTCCTGGACCAATACGTTCTTTTCCATCATATGAAGTGTACTATTCCAGCGAGTTGGAATGTCTTTTATAACATTAAGATATGGAATATCAAGCTGTTTTTTCAGATTCATCTTAAGTATTTCTATTTTTAAATTCTTTATCAAATCTCGACAATGAACATCCGCGCAACATTCGCAGGGCAAAGCGCGGATGTGGATCTTTAATAATGTGTGGATGCTCGCGGCCCATGCGGATGCGGATGCGGATATTACCTGCATCACTAATCTAGACATAATGAAAGGATTCTTGTTCAACATCTTAATAATAAACAAATAAAGAGCCAAATCTCCCAAATTTATTTTACAAAGCTCTCAGTTCATTACAAAAAAATAAAAACATTGTCATAACTAGAAGTGATAGGAGCAATAACATTGTAATCCTAAACACACAAGACTACCTCAACAAAGGTCAAACTTTACTCAATGATCCCAATACCTATATTCCCCTAACAAAGAACCCCCTAAAAAACTCTTTCGATAACTATAATAGTAAACTTAAACAGATCACAGAAGACTATCCGGAAATTCACACTTACAGCAAAGCTCAAATGACCAATTTATCCAAATTCTACGGCATTCCCAAACTTCACAAACAAAATATCCCCCTCCGCCCTATATCTCTATATACAATGTACAATACGTATAATTATCGCATGCGCTTCCTCGAAAAACATATCTCAAACCCCTCATAGGTAATATATCCTCTGCCCACATAAAAAATACCCCTGATTTTATACAAAAAATTCATCATCTCAATCCCACAACCCATCAATTCTTAAGTTTGATGTATAGTCATTATTCACTTCAGTCCCGGTCACATACACTTTAGATCTCTTAGAAACCCATATAACCACCAATAACATTAATCTTTCTTACCCATTCCCTTTGATTAAAAAACTAATTTTACTAACCCTCGATCATAATTTTTTCATCTTCCACAACAAATATTACAAACAAACATCAGGCTTATCAATGGGCTTTCCCCTCTCACCAACTCTGGCAAATATATGCATGGAATTATTGAAAAACAACTACATCATACCATTCACTCAACCTTCTCATACCACCTGGCTACATGTGGATGGATGGTTTGTCGCCGCTAGAATACAAAAAATACAATAATTTACCGTAGATCTTCGTCAATTCAACTACATCCCCCCAATCAAGTTTTAATATATGAACTTTACGGAAAATGACACACCCTCCCATCCTTGATACTTTATGTAACTTGGCACAATTTCCAATCCATCACCTTCAAGTTTACACGAAAACAAACATCCCAACCATCTTACATCCACTGGTATTCCACTCAACCAAGAAATATAAAATTAGCAACGCTAACAACCCTATACAATTTCGCGCACTCCGTATTCTGTTTCCCACTAATCATCGCAGACAATGAAACAAAACTTCATTTTTATCTACTTCACAAATTAAATTATCCCCCCTAGTATAATAAAAAAAGACATTACCAAAAAGCCAAACAAAAATACTCCCCCCCCCCCCAATACCAATCATCAATACTCACAAGCTTTTCTCCTCTTACCGTACAAAATCGAACCCAAAACACAAAAAACAAACATTCTACCCAAAATCGAATTAATTATCTTCACTCAAAATAACTCATTTATCCTTAAACACTCCCTCAGACACCCCACCTCCCAAACCTCCTTACTCACGGCGTTTACCAAATCCCTTGCTCAACTGCCCTTCTGTCTTACATAAGTCCGTGCATAAGCGTGTCTCATCCTGCCAACCACAAAACAGACCCATCAAAGACTACACTTACGAACTTCCGGCTCTCACTCAAATCAGGAACCCAAACAAGTCAATAACATTAAAAACATAAACAACATCCCCCACTTACATATACTTCTACAACTTCAGCAAAATAGTAAGAACTATTTCGGGAACGTATCAAGGGTAAGTATACAATATAAGAGTCCCGCGCAGATGTGAGTACACACTTGTACATATGAATTAGTCACACATTGTAGACATACTCCTAATCCAATTGCGCTATAGGACTCCCACTTCATTACAAGATGAAATCATGTAGAAGCCTGTTCGCATTCCGCGAACAAACATAATGCTCATTCCATAGTTTAAAAGCCTCGCTGAAAACCTCAGAAACCCAACATCCAAATATTGCTCTACATTCCCCCAAAATCCTTAGTACCCTCCATTCCGCTCTGACACTCTAAGAAGGAGCACACGTCCAAGTCTGCCCCAGGAGTGAATCGGACAGATGGTTACTACGGTAACTAAGTTTAACACGACTGGACGTGCCATATCGGAAAGTCATAATCGCACCTTAATATGCATCGAGAATAATGGTTAATGTTGGAGGTTGGGCCCGAGATCCAGAATATTATCTCGAAAGAAAATCTTAGTTTGGTTCCACCGAGAAAGACAGAGGATAGATATTATACCAACACACAACCATTTTTACGAACAAAGTTTCTCTTTTGCCGGCCGTCTAACTCTTTGTAATTACTCTAGATCGCAAGTACAGAACTATAAAAAAAAAACTAAGAAACACAGTAAAGAGTGACCCATTATACCGTCCTCCATCCTGTCCTAACACCACCTCGGCCTCAGTTTACATGGCGCGCAAAGGACAAGACTCCGCCTTCAAGAGCGCAATTACATAAATTCTTAAAATAGAATACGCTGCGCTGGTAGAGCACAGCCGTAGGTAGATAATGCATAGTATGTCTACCCCAGCCATAAATCTGGCGAATAACACTCTAACGCAAAGCATCATAACCTCATTAACCGTAGATACAGTGCCCTTTTGCTTTCTCCTCTCGCTCACTCCTCCTCATGGCACTCTCTGCTTCATGTAGTCGCCGTCCTGACATTTACCGTACTATCTACAATTCCTCGGACGACTTGAGCGCACATCTACCCCTTCTTGACACGCGACATATAAAGTTAAGTATAGGTCACGTAATCAATCCAAGCGTCAGATTTGCAAAAATGGCTTTTATTACTAGTAGGGCATTACTATATTAATACGCTATATAATATAATATATATATAATATATATATATATATTATGATATAGTATTATATATATACTTTTTATGTAGTATGTATAAGCAGAAATTTTGTTATTTATACTGAATCCAGTATACTCACGCTATATCTACATTCAAAAGAATTTAATAATAATAATCCTATACTCACGCAGGAGAAATACCTTCGACGTCCCGTCGATTCATCGCTGCCGCCATCTATTTGAACATGTGACTTCGATGTAATATTTAGGTTAGACTCTTCAATAGTGGGCGAAAAACCGATTATCCATTGACCTCACTTACACAGAATGTGAATTAGTCAGTCTGCCATCTCGTCGGCGAGATTAATCCAACGACCAATAAAATTGGTCTGCCCAAACAAGAACCCTCATCCAGGGAAGACTTCCAGTTTCCACCCAAAGCCTTAATCGCAACATTATTTAACCTAGCAGCCATAATTAATCCGTAATATTCACAACATAGAGTAAGTAAAAGGAGAGAATTTAAAAAATACCAATCTCAAGTGAATAAATGATCCTCACACTGAAACTCTAAGTGTAATAATTATTAAAAGATTATATATTGTATAAAGAAATAAACTTAGAGTAAAAATCCAAGCTTGCTGGTGTGAATAAATAAAATAGTTTAAATTAAATTACATATATTAATTAAAAATATTAAACTAATTTAAATAAACAAAATAAGTGAATAAAACTACTACTACTGCTGAACTACTACTTAACTATCTTACTACTCAAAATATAATATAATAATATATATAATTAATAATAATTAAATTTAATATAATTAATTAAATGAAATTTTTATAATTAAAAAATAATTTAGGTTAAATGAATAATAAATATAATCATAATACATACAATAATACTAATAATAATAATAATAATAAATAATAATAGATAATACATAATAATAATAATATAATAATAATAACAATTAATACATAATTAATAATAATAATAATATTAATTATAATGAAAAATATAACAGTAAACAATTAAATATTTATTATATTTAATAAATATAAATAATTTAAATAATTTAAATAATTAATTATATAATATAAATAATTATAATAAAATAATAATATTTATTAATTTATATAATATATAATTATAATATAATTAATTAAAAATAACATAATAGTAAAAATTAAATAATTATTAATTATCTTGAAAATGATTCAAAAATATTGGGAAAACCACTTTAACCTATATAAAAAATATGCATCTTTAGAGAATTAAATTATATTATGTAAAGTAATTCTAATTATTTATTAAATATATCATATTAAATTCAAATTGAATTCATATATTAATAATTAGAAATTCAATTAATAAGAAAGAAACTTTATCGATATATGATAAAGAACAATTTCATACACTAAACTTATAAGTTCATTTGCAAAATGTTATTCAAGTTGAATATAATTGCTATAAGTTCCTATCATGCTCAAAGGAAAACTTTAAAAAATTTACAAAATGAAAAAATATTACTGGTTAGATTATATACCACAAACTACAAAACATAACTATATAATATATCAATGTATAAATAATAAAATATTGTGCCTTTGAAATGTGATTAACTCTAATGTCATACTCAAAAATTTATATTAGGTTACTTAGATAGTGAATCAAATTAATGGTATTATCAAATAATTCAATATTGGCCGTAATGTACCTCAAAGACTAAATATATAATAATTTTATCACCACTGTTAGACCATCGCACGTTGGGTTTGGTAATTTAGTAATTTTGGTGCTATATAATTTATATTAAATTGACGCGGTGAGGATATATCGATTATTATTAGACTATGATAATAAGTGTGAATATATATATACGCACAACGTTCAGTAGTTAATACCTCCTAATAGAAAGACAAAAACTTATCCTGTCCCGGCACTCCTCGAGCGTCCTCATGATTCAAAGTTAGCTTTCGCTGACACTCCATTCGCTATAGCACTGTGGCACCAACCGCTATTTCATTCATTACAAAATATTTTCAACAAACCAACATTACTCAACTATATCCCTCCATACTGGATAAAAACAATAATCATAGCCAAATTAAAATCCAGAAAAGACCCAAACCTCCCTTTTTCATATTGACCCATATCTCTCCTTTTCTCCTTGTGCAAATTAATGGAGAAGATCATACTCACCAAAATGCAACCACACTTTCACTCCCCAAATTACCAACATGGCTTTAAAAAATGCCACTCCACCTCAATAGCTCTAACAAACATCACACCAAACATCATAAACAGATTAAGCAAAACTCAATCCCACAGAACAATACTCTTACGACACTATACCCAGACACAAACTCATTCAAAAAATCCTAAACTCACCCTTTCCTAACAATTATAAAAAATGGCTAGCTAATTTCCTATCTGGACGCAATGCATAGTTGTCCAGCAAGCATCAAATCTCAAAAACTGTAACAATTAAGAAACGGAGTCCCTGAGGGAGCCATTCTGTCTCCAATCTTGTTTAACCTCTTCCTCTTTTCAGCTGACATCTCTACCCCTCAATCTCCAAATGACAAAATCATAACCATACCAGACCCTTCAGAACCCATCTCTACAATTCATACTCAGACTTACCTAAATCGTCTAGAGATTTTGTTGCCTTCCAGCAGAATGCCAGCCTCTGCCGATAAATCATCTATGACCTTGATCACCACTGACAGACACCAATCATCATTACACCAGCAAATAACTCTAAATAACTTCATCATCTCCCTAAACAAAACACCCCAAATTCTCGGTATCATCTTTGACACCCACTTCACCTTTACATTTTACATTCAAAACATCATAAGCACAGCAAACGGAAAATTAAATGTCCTACGAACTCTATCTCAACACAATTTCAGCAATGAAACAACCACGCTGACAACTACATACAAACAGTTCTCAAAAACTACAATCAATTATTGATCACCAGTCTGGTACCCTCAAACCTCATCTACCAATATAATTAAAATACAAAGAATACAAAATATTGCCCTTCGAACAATCACAGGCTGTCTGAAAACTACCCCAATACAACACCTACACGAGAAAACAAAAATCTCCCCATTCAGGATCATTTGGACATGGTAAGAACACAATTTTATGCCAAGGCTCTCGACCCAACCTATCCATGCAACAACTACCTACAAGATCACACTATACATCATTTAAATTCATCCACTCTTCCGCTGCCATCTGCTACGGCGAACTCTTTAGAACCATCCCCCTTTTTCCAAACAACACCTCTCACTCAAAACATATTCACACATACTTTACACAGCAATACCTCAACAATCGGCCACCAAATCACCTCTTAAACTCTCACCCCCTGAGATATCAGCGACACTTAATACACTCCCACGAAAGTTGCAAATCTCACTTTCTAGATTGAGATCCGGGCATCACCCAGACCTCCAGGGATACAGACAGGTTTCGACTCCAGAAAGCTATCTCTCCACTCTGTCGAAGATGCCTAATAGAAACTGAAACAGTCGATCACCTCCTTCTAAGGTGCCTTCAATTCACTCCCTACAGAACACTCTATCCGATTTCCTCCCTGAGAGACCTCTGGCTCCGCCAGGTGGAGGTCGCTGGGTTTCTGGAGATGACATTGACCCACAAATAAGGAGGGCCGACGGGTAATATATATATATATATATATATATATATATATATATATATATATATATATATTATATATTATACTTATATATATATAATATATTATATATATATATATATATATATATATATATATATAGTATATATATATATATATATATCATATATATATATATACTATAATAGGGTTATGACTTTTTTTGAATTTTTGTTTAATATATGAATTCATGTACCAGAAATGGATGAACTTTTGCTAAAAAGTTACTAAAGTGGGCTTAATTACATTAATTTTTTTAAAAGAGTCGCCTCAACACGAAATATCCAAAGTCGTTTATAGGTCTTATCATTTTCTGTGACTCCGCTTACATGCTCGGTTACCTATGTAAGTGTGGGCACTGGTGTGGTCATCACTCGGCTAAGGCATATTGGAAAAGTGTGTTTTGTTTTGTTCCAATAATTTTGTATCGATTGTTTAAGTTCAGTCATATGTTAAACTCACTCGCAGTGGTTCTCAAACTGTGTGACGCGTCACCTTTGGGTGACGCAGCTTCCAATCAGGGGTGAAGCGAAAGATTTGAACATTTTCATAATTGTATTTCAGTTTTCATTTAAAAATTTTAATCGATTTTGAATTTTCTAACTTTTGTTAAGTCATGATTTTCTTTGCTATCCATATATATAATATATTATATATTAATATATAATATATATATATATATATATATATATATATATATATATATATATATATATATATATATATATATATATATATATATATATATATATATATATATATATATAATATATATAATATATATATATATAATTACTGTAGGCAAAATCCTGGGAATGCTTTTGGCATGCTGCAATCATGCAATATTTTGGTAATTTAATGATTAATAATAGACCCTATTTTATAAATTGTAAAACGTTCTTTTTAGAATCTAACATGGGGTGACTTCGGCAAACTTGAATTAGGCAAGGGAGCCGCGAATCGAAAAAGTTTGAGAACCACTGTGTTAAAGTATAGAAACTCCGTGAATGAACTACGCTATTTTTTTTATGTAATGTCACCACCCACGGGCAGGGAACAATCCAAGGAGGGAACAGAAGATAATAATAAAAATATCTAAAGATATTTCAGATTTTTTCATTAGTCTTGGACTTCCTTTCCTTCTTATAAAAAGATCAACATTCTACATGATTCATTTTCTTTTTTTTTTTAATCACAATGTCCCATAAGAAAATCGCTTCTACCACGGAAAGAAACAATAAATCCTGGACGAAGAATCTCATAAGAATATCAAGAATCCATCAAAGATAGGAAAAAGATCGCGTAAAAGAAATCGCGAAAGAAGTAGCACATTTATAGAAAAAGAAATTAAGTTTGCCACATTAATCAACTCATGTCACACAAGCAGACTTTTTTTAAAGTGCTGAACACCTATGTGCAAAACGAGTAAAATATGATCAATTGTAAAAGGGGTTTGACATCACCAAATAAAATGGTGAATGGCTATGCACTGAGGACATAAGATTATATCAACTGCAGATCGAAAGCAAAGCACAGATTTGGTATACAACTGGAAAGGCTTCGAGTTCCAAATCTATCCACCCTTCAAGGGAAGGGTCCAATATTGGAGCCAGCAACACCCCATTTTAGCCCCCACCTAAAAATGGACATAAAATTCTTAATTTTCAGACAATTTGTATGGGGAATAAAGCAAACTGTAGCTTTTTCTGACCTCTAAAACGTCGTTTTCGGGTGTTTTTCTGTGTCTGTAGTCTTTTTTCAGTATTTTTACTTTTTCAAAACTTATGTTTTTGACATTTTTCGTTTCAACTTCTACAATTTTTTTTTGAAATGACTTCAAACTTGAAATATACATAGATGGGTCTATTACCTTCAAAATGCACGAAGTAGTTTTTTGATTTTTTTAAATTTGTGCTTAGCAATGTCGAAATTCAAAACCCACTTATTTTGGTTTTTAAAATGAAAAATTGCGATAATTTTTTTCTGCTCATGCGATCAGGATGAATTTTTTAGTGCATATGAAGTCGGAGGAGATACACATTTTTTATTTAGATAATTACTTTGTATATGCAGTTGTTTTGTATTTGTTCTTGGAACCAATTTAAAAAAAAAATTGGGGGGGACATCTTAAAAAAAAATTCTTCTGAGTACTGTATACATAAAAAATTATCTAAGTAAAAGAGATGTACCTCGTCCGACTATAAAAGTCCTGAAAATTTGATGTCGATCAGATAAGTAGAAAAAGAAATATCAATATTTCACTTTTTTCCCCCCTTCCCAAATTTTTTTTGGGGAAAAGTGAAATATTGATATATTTTATTTTCTACTCATCCGATTAACATCAAATTTTCAGGACTTTGAGTACTCCTCAAATATGGGAGGAGAAAACCGGGTGCTTTAAAAACTACGCTTGAAGCGTTCTTTTTGGGGACGTGGATGGCTTAGTGGATAAAGCGCCCGGTTACTGTTAACTCAGCAACGCGGAGTTCCAGTGTTCGAATCCCGCTGATGAAGAGTAAAATCTTCTGTGACTCATTCATTTAAGTCGGGCGAGATACATCTTTTTTCTTAGATAATATTTTTATATACTAAAAAATTTTTTTTGGAAAATTTGTTGCAAGAACAAATCCAGAACTACTGCATATACAAAGAAATTACCTTAAATAAAAAATGTGTATCTCCTCCTATTACATATGCTCTGAAAATTTCATCTTGATCGCATGAGCAGGAAAAAAAATCGTAATTTTTCATTTTAAAAACCAAAAGAAGTGGGTTTTGAATTTCAAGGGAGGATTCAATCTTTGGCTGGGGTTGGCCCCAGGTTTCAGCCCCACCTAAAAATGGACATAAAATTCGGAATTTTCAGCCGATTTTGACTATATAAACACCAAAATGTAGCTTCTTTTGCGCTCGAAAACGTTGATTTCCGGGGTTTTTCTGTGACTGTAGTCATAATTTCAGAATTTGAAATTTTTCAAAATCCATGTTTTTGACTATTTTCATATCAACTTTCAGAATTTTTTGCAAAAGTGACTTCAACTTGGAATATGCATTAGATGGTCCATTACCTAGCAATTTCCACATTTGCTTTTATAGATTTTTTGAGTTTTGTGCTCAGCGTTGTCCAATTTCCAAACCCATTTTTTTTGAATTTGAAAAGTGAAAAATTGACATATTTTTTTCTACTCATCCGATCAACATCAAATTTTCAGGGCTTGTATAATCGGGCAAGATGAATCTTTTTTACTTAGATAAATTCTTTGTATATGCAATAGGTTTGGATTTGTTTTTGGAACAAATTTTAAAAAAAATAATTTTTGAAATTTTTTTAAAACTTGTCCATTGAGTATAAAAAAGTATTATCTAAGTAAAAAAGATGCATCTTGCCCGATTATACAAGCCCTGAAAATGTGATGTTGATCGGATGAGTAGAAAAAAAAAATTATGTCAAGTTGACACTTTCAACATTTCAAAAAAAAAAATGGTTTTGGAAAATGTGGACAACGCTGAGCACAAAACTCAAAAATCGATAAAAGCAAATGTGGATATTGTAGAAATGCACCCATCTATGCATATTTCAAGTTTGAAATCACTTTGCAAAAAATTCTGAAGTTGATATGAAAATAGTCAAAAACATGGATTTTGAAAAATTGAAAATTCTGAAAGAATGACTACAGTCACAGAAAAACGCCGGAAAACAACGTTTTAGAGGGCAAAATAAGCTACATTTTGGTGTTTATATAGTCAAAATCGACTGAAAATTCCGAATTTTATGTCCATTTTTAGGTGGGGCTGAAAACTGGGACCAGCCCCAGCCAAATATTGGATCCTCCCCTTCAACATTGCTGAGCACAAATTTCAAAAAATCCAAAAACTACTTCGTGCATTTTGTAGGTAATAGACCCATCTATGTATATTTCAAGTCTGAAGTCATTACGAAAAAATTGTAGAAGTTGAAGTGAAAAATGTCAAGAACATAGGTTTCGATAAAATCAAAATACTGAAAAAATGACTACAGACAGAAAAACAACCGAAAACGACGTTTTAGAGGTCAGAAAATTTTCAGACAATGTAATTTTCAGACAATTTTGATGAGAAAAAAAGCAAACTGTAGCAGTTTGGTTCTTCCCCATCAAAATTGTCTGAAAATTAAGAATTTTATGTCCATTTTTAGGTGAGGGCTAAAATGAGGTGCTACTGGTTCCAACATTGGACCCTGCCCTCAAAAAGAAGAAAAGTACTCGGAGCCAACTTCAATAACAAATGCAACAAAAACAGCATCGCCAAACTCCAAAATAGAATCAGAGACTGAGAGTGAATATCAAATATCAAGAGTCCGTAAATTCAGATGAACATCCCACACGTACAAGCAAGAAATATCGCAAAGCTAAAACAGCAACCAAACTAGTAACATCTACAAAGTTATCAACCCGCAAAGCAGCAACCAACCGTTTGTCAACAATTATCTCAAGAAAGGGTCGATGTTGAGTCACCCTCACAATCTGGTATTTACATAGCCACTATTAAAGAAACCGTTAAACTTAAAAAAGAAATGAAAAATACACTACAGTTAGAGAGAAGAAAAAAAAACTAGTTAGAATACTGGAAACTGCATTTTGACGGTAAACGTGATATCAGGTGCTAATTTTGAAGTTAAGTTAGAGGTACTCGATTTACCAAGCGGAAAAGCGGAAACTGTTGTCAGAGCAATTAAAACTGTTTATGGAAGAGTATAATTATGATTCATGAGGACCATATGCGAATGTGAACACTGAATGAAGGAATGGGATTGTCATTTATTTACAAAGAGTGTTTGTTCAAAAGAAACTGGAAGAACCACAATTCATTAGTTGTCAACATCATAATCTTGAATAAGTGCTTCGCATAGTAATGGATGCGACCTTGGACGCAACAACACATCGCCCAATATGGAATATCAATTTATCACGGAACTTGTAAAGGACTGCAAAAATGCTCAAGATGAGTTTCAAGAATGGTAAAGAAGAAATTAATGAAACCGTAAGATGGCGTGGCGATATAAAATTCCTATTTCATTTAACTCGAGTTTTCCTCTTTTTCGGAGAAACAGGAAGATTTTCTAAAGCGAAATTTCAACAAAAGCCAAAATTAAGTAATGCAAGATGGAAGTCCCTCGCAATACTAGCTCTTTTGGCATTTATTCTTTTAACAGAAGTACCTCACTACTCGTAGTTTGTAGATTCATCTCTTATAGATGGCTTACTGACCAAAGAAACAATGTAGATGATTATCAGAAGCTATGCAGCTTCTTACAGGTTCAAAAAAAGCAATAAACTCTGAGAAAAATTTTGGAATCAAGAACCTTCAAGACTGGACATTCCCGGAGTAAATCAATGTGCAGAACAGGTAATCAAATGCCTTCAAGATCTTTCTGATATCTGTAAGAAGAAGGAGAATCTTCAGCTTAGATTTATTTTGCTTAATAAAACATTATAACTCTATATTATGCTGTCATTATGACAAAATTTCCGCAATCTTTTTCATTTTATAGATATTCGTACTTGTTGAATGGATATGTAATTTTGTATTATTATATGTTCGTTTGTATTTTGTACTTATTGTTAATTATGTATGTTATGCTATACAAATAAACTGTTAAAAACTCCAAAAGGTAATATGTACTATCCAATTACATCATTAGAGTTTGAAAAGAACGCTTCTGAAATATTTTGATTTGGACCCTATAAGCGTGTAGTAAAATCGATATTTCTGTTATTCCAAAACTAAATCAAAATAATAACTTTTCTATTACTTTTTAACCAAAGTTCATTGATTTATGTCACAAGAAAGCTGGTTTATATAAAGGTCATAACCCAATTAATATATTTATATATATATATATATAATATATATATATTATATATATATTATATATATATATATATATATATATATATATATAATATATATATATATATATATTATAATATGATATATATATGTGCGTGCGTGTGTGAGTGTGTGTGTGTGTGTTTGTAAGTGTATGTATTTGCTCGCATGTAATCTAAAATCTTACCAAGATGAAGAAGAGACTTAAATCAAGCTTACCTATAATAGTAAGTATGATCTTTACAGTTTTTTTTCGCATATTGTATTTCTTTTGTAAGAAAGTTTCCATCCAACTAAATAAGTTACTTCCTATGACCCGAGCCAAAAATGGGAGAGATGAGAGCAGTCCGTTTCTTAAATTTTATATTTATATATATATATATATATATTATATACTATATATATATTATATATTATATATATATAAATATATATATAGTAGTATATAATACATATATATAATATATATATATATATATATATATATATATATATATAGGTAATATTCTGTTTTACGACTCCGTCAGTTTTGATTTTTGTTTTTTTGTTTTTTTAATATATTGCTACTATATGATACCAACAATGAATTTCAGTGGTAACGGATATGATTCAAAAGTTGAAATATTTTAAAAATTTTTTAAAAATCCCATTTATGTTTAAAATATTGTTTTAAAAATGAAATATCTCGAAAACTACGACACTTACAGAAAAAACAATTACATATTTGAAATCAGCGTATAAAGCTTATTACGTATATGTAAAACAAAATAATTTTTTTTTCATAGATGAAATATCTCGAAAAGTACGACACTTACAGAAAAAACAATTACATATTTGGAATCAGCGTATAAAGCTTATTACAAAAATATATATATAAAAAAATAGGGGCTGAGCTGACGGGGACAGATGGGGGGACGTTTCCATACCCCGTAGGGGAGGGGCGGAAGAACCCCAGCGACACCCAATACTAAAGAAGGGGGGTTCCGGAGACCCTCCCCGGATGGGGGGAAATAGTCCTACCCTGTCGTTCCCCGGAAGGCAGAGACCCCGACTTCTGCCTTTAGTTAAAAAAAAAAAAAGTTAAAAATTAAAACTGACGGAGTCGTAAAACGTAAAAGGTCCTATATATTTTTGAATCATGTCCGTACCACTTAAAGATTGTTTAGGATCATTATACTAGAAAAAAATTATAAAAAAAAAAAAAATTCAAAACTGCGGAGTCGTAAAACAGAAAAGGTCACTATATATAATATATATATATATATATATACTATCTATTATTATATATATATATATAATATTATATATATATATTATATATATTATATATATAATATTATATATAGTATATAATATTAATATATATACTTATATATATATATTATATATATATATTGACTCTTTAAGTCAATAGATACTTCGAAAAAGATTTCCTTTTCGAAAATACAGATAATAACATATGTGGCTGTTTGTAGATACCGTTTGTATTCGTTTCCCCCATCACCCAAATCCATCTTATTGAACCTTTTTTTTTAATGTCATATGATACAGTGGTGCGTTAATTTTGAGAGTAGTATATTATAGTATCTAATATATATATATATATATATATATATATATATATATATATATAATATATATATTATAATATAATAATAATATATATATATATATATATATATATATATATATGCCATTTGTATCCCTTTCTCCCTCTCCCCAAATCCATCTTACGAATCTTTCTTTTTTTTAACTTAAATTGTCTTTTGTTTTTAAATTTCCCAAAAAGGCCATCTCTCAAAACAATGCTTCTCTATGATGAAAGAGATAACTGCCCTGTGATGATTCCAGAGAGTATTGTTTGAGAGATTGGCTTTGTTGGGAAATTTAAAGACAAACCGACAACTGAAAGAAAGTATAGATGGATTTGGGAGAGGGGGAAGGGATGACAATGACAGTTATATATATAAAATATATACTATATAATATATATATATATATATATATATATTATATTATATATATAATAAGAATATATATATAGTATAATTATATATATATATATATATATATATATATACTAGTCAAAATTAACGCACCACTGGCTCATATGACGTTAACGGGTTACAGATAGGAAAAGAACGCTGTGTAACTTTATTATGCAAATAAAAAACATCAGGGACACGGTATACAGTGCTTTAATAGTGTTGGGGTGTATAGGGTCCTCCATTGCTGTAATTAAGGTAAATAACAAACCACGTAAATCCAGCTTTAGCGATTGGGGGAAGGTTATGGCGGAGTCATGTTGAGTACGAGGTCTATTCAGGTGTGAGTTTAACCGCTACAACCATGAAAAGGATTGCGAGTCGACTAACACTTGATGACTGCGTAGAGATTACCATCCTTCGTGCCGAAAGGCACGGGTACCGTGAACTCGGTCGACGGTTTGGTGTGGCCCAAAAAACAGTGCACTGGTCATGTAGCTTTACCACGACACCCAGCAGCACGCAGGGTGGTGGGGCCAAAGCAGGCCACGAGCCACGACTAGCGTTGAAGACCAGTTTCTGCGTATGCGGGCCGTAAGACACAGCCATACAACAGCAAGATACCTTCAAATACAGCTTCAGGAGGTACATGGGAGCCGTGTGAGTGGTAATACAATATTTCGACGCCTTGCGGAACATAATTTGCTGCCACGAAGGCCGGCAATATGACCACGACACACCAGAGAGCATCGACGGGGGCTACTAGCATTTGTCCGGGAACACCTACAAAGGACCGTCGGTAAATAGGCGAATGTGCTGTTTACGGATGAGTCCAGAGTTGGTCTCTACACCTCAGATCGGCGATCCAGAGTCTATCGACGACCTAATGAGAGGTACGCGTAATGTAATATGCGGGAGGTATTACCATTTGGAAGTGGATTTCTTATGGTCTGGGGAGGCATTTCTTTAACGGGTCGTACAGAGTTGCACGCCCTAGATGTCGGTTCCCTAACATCCGCACGGTACATCGCAGATATCTTTAATCTACAGTATGTCGTGCCATATGCCCCCTACATCGGTGGCTGATTCGTCCTAATGCATGCCAGTGCAAGACCACACAAGGCCAGGTGTGTCACCGAATACCTAACGACGGTGTAAATCAGGACATTGGATTTGCCAGTATACAATCCCGACCTGAAACCAATTGAACATTGTTGGACATGCTGAAACTGCGGTTGCGACAGCTGCAACCACCGCCAGGAACCTTCCAGGCACTGGGGCAGCCGGTGGGTCGCGTATGGGATCAGACTTTCCGTATAGGACATTCGGCACCTCATTGAGAGCATGCTACGACGGTGACAAGCCGTCATCTGTGCCAGAGGTGGCCATACATGTTATTGAGTAACCCCATCCACACACGAACCCTTCACCGCAATAACGTCCCACATTAGAGGAAACGCATCAGTTACATACAGGACCCATTCACAGGCCCCCAGGGGTTTCCTAGGGCCCCTCGACAATCTTGCCACTGTATAATGTGTCCCTGTGTTGGTGTGGGGTTTCATGGGGTTAGAGGCCTTCTCGTTCCTGCGATTGACATTTGTCCTAGTGGTGTGTTTGTTTTGTGAAAGTAATATATATATATATATATATATATATATATATATATATATATATATATATATATATATATATATATATATATATATATATATATATATATATATATATATATATATATTACTTTCCTTCATATATATATATATATATATATATATATATATATATATATATATTACCTTCCTTCCCAAATTGTCTAAAACAGATTAGAAATGGATTGATTCCTTTTTCCTATTTTCACAACGTTCCCATGAGCTTAAAAAAATTTTTCCCTCCGAGATATAAAACTTTTCATTTTCATTCCTTTTCTATTTGACCAAGAAAATATTTTTGTTTTTAGACACACGTGTTCGTCCTTCGAGAAATTTCTAATAAAAAAAACCATTCAGGACTCCCCACCACTTTTCTACGCCCCATCTGCATGGCGTAGAAGGATATAATTATTCCCTTTGACTTCACGCCCACAAAACACGATTTTTATGGAACCCAACCTCACGTTTTGAGGTCACTTGTATTTCTATTTACCAAGCAGACCGAGGTTCCTAAGTCAGGGGTTAAGAATAAATAACGATTGAAAAGAATATTGAGAAATACATCTTTTATTGACCTTGAATTCTACCAAGAAAGGGCGTGGAAATATATATATATATATATATATATATATATGTGGATAAAAAAAAAGTGTATATATATATATATATATATATATATATATATATATATATATATATATATATATATATATATATATATATATATATATATATATATATATATATATATATATAGAGAGAGAGAGAGAGAGAGAGAGAGAGAGAGAGAGAGAGAGAGAGATGTTTCTTCAAAATCTTATAAAATTAAGCTGAAAAAATATTATTAAAAACTTTTATAGCCACATGCAAATACTTACACTTGTTATATTGGATCCAATAATTGATCCCATGTAAATGGGCAACTGAGTTAGAAGAAAGTTCAATCCAAGCACATTTCCCATGTGAGCGATGTGGATTGCCCACATAGGAATGCTCAAAAGCATTTTTAACCATGGAACTTTTCTCTGGAATTTTTTTTGATACAGTCATTTTATAATAATAATAATAATAATAATAATAATAATAATAATAATAATAATAATAATAATAATAATAATAATAATAATAATAATAATAATAATAGTAATAATAATAATAATAATAATAATAATAATAATAATAATAATAATAATAATAATAATAATAATAATAATAATAATAATAATAATAATAATAATAATAATAATAATAAAATAATAATAATAATAATTGATTAACGAATTGAGAATAAATTTTCTGAATTGAAACACAAGTAGATGAACTTAAAATCTATATTTTACACCGAGTTTCAAAATCAAATGGTTTTTCTCTACCACGCTCAGAATGTTTGCTTCAGCCAGTGATCGGATATCTGGCTAGTCGAACCTGTCTTTCTACTTATTATCCCCACTTTCAAATTTTCCTTATCATAAGTTTATATAATAATATATCTTTTCACTAATAATGCATGTAATTTTATCTACTCTATTAGTTTACAAGCATACTTTAGACAGAGTATGTCTAATTACCCAAGCTGGCAACATTTACAGCTCACCCCCCCCCCCCAAAAAAAAAAGACTTTCACCTGAAAAAACTGATATTACTTTATCTTAAAATTTTGATATAATATATTTCGTCGCATTGATATAAATTTTTCAATATTTTAAAAATAATAAATAACTAATTAACAACGAGTTATGATTAAGAATCTTCTCTTTTGTTAATCAAACAGTAAAAATTAGAGATGAGTCGAAAACTAATATTCGCGAACGCAAATGTAAGTAAAAATATATATTTTTAAATATTCGCAAATGCGAATATTTTATTTTAATTTCTCGCGTGGGAATGTGAATTGAATAATTTTTTTTTTAATATTTGAGAATGTGAATAAGAATATTACATATTGTCAATAATATTCCACATTAAATATAATAGGTGGAATAATTGCTCCTGTTCAACCATATAAAATTGAATACATTCAATTTCCTATATTTACAGGGTGGAACGAAAACCCACTCTTTCTCGCATCCCACCAATCTCTTACCAAAACCTCGGCTTTTGAAAGAAAGAAAAAACCTTCATTAATTTATTGAACTATATAATTGATAGCATAATTAATAGTTGAAATCGGTCATTTGAAGGTTATAATTCAAAACTAATATTTTTCAGCTCTCTCAGCTGTTAATCTTCTATTTGCACAACTAAAGAGACGATCATTGGAAATCCTTGATGGTGGACAAACAAGGTAAGTCCTTGCTAAATGTGAAAGATCATAATTCGTATTCGCATGCATCTCCACCATACACAAGGGTTTTCGTCAGGGGAAATGAGTTTCACCTGAACATACTGGTCGACGATTTTTAACATCTGCTTAGGAAGCTGATCATCTTCATAATCACAGATTGAATGACAAATTGCTTTGCTGAGACAATGGCGCTTGTGGATGGTTTGGAAAAAAACTTGTGCTCCTCTTTGTTTTTCTTGACCTATTCCAGACTTGTATTTTTAAAATCTTTTACATTTTTGGCAGATGCTTTATTTAACTCTTTCCGTGAGAAAATAAGAAGTCAAAAATTATGTCTTGCATCGAGGGTTTCAAACATACCTACGAAATACAAGTTTTTGTTCGCTTTGATATCAAACCATTCGATAATTTCTCAGATATCATTGTTCACATTACACTGGGGAACAAAATGTTTATTGCATTTGTATCAGCACCTGTACTAATCTAATTTTAGTGCGAGGACTTAAAATTTGTAGCTAGTTTCTGAAATTTTCAGATTTATTGGACAAATATAAAAAAAGCTATTACGATTTTTATTTATTAAATGACAAAAAAAAAATAATTATATATATATATATTATATATATTATATTATATATATATAATATATATTATATATATAATATATATATATATATATATATATATATATATATATATATATAATATATATATATATATATATACGGTATATATATGAAAGTTGCAATTAACCTGCAAACAAATTCATAGTAATAAAAATACCCACTATGATATTTTTCACCATACTGGGATTGATCCTGGACCCTAGCAGAGGAGCGTGCAAAGTGTTTGACCACTACGCCATGATGAGCTAAAAGAAGAATCCGGGAATACTTCTGCTGTTCACGCGTCAGTACTTCTCGAGCTCCTCCTGCTCACACTCGGGCGTAGGGCCAAACAGGGTATCGCGCACGGTGAAGAATGCTAGAAACCGGGGATTAAGAAATACATAAAAGTTGCAATAAACCTGCAAACAAATTCATATTAAAAATTTGCTTGCAGGTTATATAACGAAAACGTAGTTACTTTTTCCAAGAAACGGTAACGGAATTACTTTTTTTAGTAACGATGGCAACCTCTGTATATATATATATATAATATATAATATATATATATAAGTATATATATATATATATACTATCTATATATATTATATATATATATATATATATATATATATATATATATATATATATATATATATATATATATATATATACATAGGTGGGCGTTATCGCGATAAATTATCGCGATAATTTATCGCGATAACGGTTTCGGGTTATCTGTTATCCGATAAAATCTTTTACCGATAATCGGTATCGCGATAATTTTTGTTCCAAACTACCGATAACTATATGGCGATAATTTATCGCGATAACGGTTTCGGGTTATCTGCTATCCGATAAAATCTTTTATCAATAATGGGTATCGCGATACTTTTTGTTATATATATATATATATATATATATTGTACCATTATATGCTATAAATATATATATGTCGATATATATAATATAATATTATATATATATATATATATATATATATAATATATATATATATATATATATATATATATATATATATATATATATATATATATATATATAATATATAAAATAATATATTTATATATTATATATATATATATATACTATATAATATATAATATATATATGTATAATATATATATATATATATATATATATATATAAGCAGTTGACTCCGTTAATATTAGGTTAGGTTAATTTTGGTTAAGTTTGGTTAGGTTAGGTTAGGTTAGGTTAGTTAGGTTAGGTTAGGTTACACAAAAATTTAATGTATTTACCCTAAAATTATTAAAATAACGATACAATAATTATTGATTTTCGCTCCTGGAGTCAACTGCTTATATATATTGTGGCGTCTGGTGCAGGAGGCTGCTAGCATCACTGATGAATCCTAAGCAGCCTCCGGGTAGAAACGCCACTTTATCATGACAACGCTCACTCCACTTCAACATCTAATCTTCTATTATTGAAGGTGGTTATTCATGATAAGAACCTAACCCCTTTAAATTGGTGACATCTGACCAGTGTCACTGGAGTGGCACAATGAACACCAGCACGCAACCATGAACACCCATCAAATGTGATTCCGAACACCCATCAAATCACCGAACAACCATCAAATTCAAGTTTCTTCTGTTGGGCGCACTGTTCGGTCATCCTGTGCGGCCTATACAGTACTTCTCAAGCTTCTGCAGGTGCGGACCAGCTGCACGTAAGAGTACAGAGTGGTCGAAGCCTTCTCGGTGACCTTAATGTGTGCACACCTAGCTCTCACCTGACAGCTACACGCTACTACCCGACGTTCTTCCAGGTCCGGAGAGCGGAGTGTGCTCGCGGCATTGTCACTGGGGGGAGTTCTGTGGCGTCTGGTGCAGGAGGCTGCTAGCACCACTGATGAATCCTAAGCAGCCTCCGGGAAGAAACGCCACTTTATCATGACAACGCTCACTCCACTTCAACATCTAATCTTCTATTATTGAAGGTGGTTATTCAAGATCAGAACCTAACCCCTTCAATATATATATATATATATATATATATATATATATATATATATATATATATAATTTAGTAATATATATATATTCTATCATACATCTCTCTATCATGTTTATATATATATATATATATATATATATATATATATATATATATATATATATATATATATATATATATATATATATATATATACGACCCTCTGGTCAATACCCTCCTTGACGCCATAGACAAGAGGTTCTCCAGCACCTTTGAAGATGAGGAGTACCTTCTGGCCACTGCCTTCCACCCCAAGTTTCGCCTGATGTGGATGAGGGCTTTTGAAGAAACAATGGCCAAAAAGTCAGAGGTCAAGGCCCTGATGGAGAAGAAGGTGGAAGAGTTATTGCGGCGTACCGAACTCGAGAACGCCAACAGTACTAGCAGCAGCGAGGGAGAGGACATGGAAGAGAAGGACTTCTACTCAAGCATCTGTGATGCTGATGATTCCACTGAACTAACTCAAGGTCAACGTCATCAAAGATCAATCAAGAGTAAAGCTGCTCTCATTGTAAATAAGTGGCTGCAGGCAAAATCGACAGACAGCCTGTCAGACCTAGCTTTTAACAATGAGAAGGTGCTCATTGATCTCTTTATAAGGTACAATACTGCAATGCCGTCTAGCGCTGCGGTGGAGCGATTGTTCTTCCTTGGCAAAGATATCTACAGAGCCAAGAGGAATTCTCTGTCAGATGAAAACTTCTTTAATATGCTCATGTTTATGAAGAGGAACATACAAATTGTCGGCAAGAAAGGGCCAGAACCTAGTTATTTATATTTTATATTGATAAATTTGTAATGCAAACTTATTCTTTATTATTAAACGTAAATTCTTTGATTTCATTTTCAAATCCTTTATTAACCGTTATCTTATGGCTTTTAATTACATTATAGAATCTATAACATCAGAGCATAAATTAGAAAATAAAATTTTATTATAAAAAAGCGGAACACTGAGAAGCAAAGGGGAAAAAAATTAAATTTATTTAATAAGATATCCAAAGTTTTACAAGTTATATTCCCATATTTTCTGGGTAAGTGTCGGTAAAGAAAACTGAAAATTTATAATTATAATCTATAAAAATAGGTGAAAAAGATGTAATAAATTATTTATTTTTAACATTTTCTTAAAAACCAAAGTGGTGTTTTTTTTAACATTTTATTTATAATAAAATGAAATACATAAAAATTTGGATTTATCGATTTATCGGTTATCGCCTTATCGGCGATATTTTTGTCACGAGTTATCGGATATCGGTTATCGATGATAAGGTTTTCGTTATCGATTTATCGGTTATCGCGATAACATTTTTCGTTATCGTGCCCACCTATATATATATATATATATATATATATATATATATATATATATATATATATATATATATATATATAATATATGTGTAGGGGGTAGTCTTTATATAGATAATAATATATATTAATAATATATATATATGGCGTAGGTAGGGCAGGGGGCACTTGCCCCCCCTAAATCTTGGCGAAATAAAAAAAAATGAACCTTATATGTTTGCCAGACGACGTTTTTAAGGTTTAATTAGAAGAAAAGATGATAAAGATATATCAATCGATAGATAATGAAGGAGTAATTACTAATTACTAACGAATTATAAACATTTTTTTCTATAGTTTTAATGTTTTCGTTTTCACATTGGCTTGAAGTCAACTAGCTGTGTGCTTTTTATACAGCTAGCTTCTTCTGACAGTATTCTCAGCTACAACTTTCAGTATGTCGATAGCATTTTGCGGATACCAAAGCTGCTTATATATATATATATATATATATATATATAATATAATATAATATAATATATATATATATATATATATATATATATATATATATATATATTATATATCACTCAATCTTTGCCACCCCTAAATGAAATCCTGCCTATACACATATATATATATATATATATATATATATATATATATATATATATATATATATATATATATATATATATATATATATATATATATATATATAAAATATATTATATATAATATATATATATATATATATATATATATATATATATATATATATGAGAAAAAAAAAAGAGTTTTAGTATAATTTTATTTAAACAAAAATATA
>JABUQX010020171.1:2500-7500 GCA_015478945.1 Trachelipus rathkii
TATTATTGATACCGTGATATAGCTGACGATGCGATTGTTTCTATTTTTCTTATACATTTATTTATATTAGCAAAGTTTCAAGAGAGAAAACAAAGCATATCAAGTTTTGAAATTTAAATAATGTATTCAAACAATAAACATATAAACATTGCATTTCTTTTGTTGTCTAATAATTAAAGAAGCATATATATATATATATATATAATATATATAAATACTATATATATATATAAATATATATATATATATAATATATCTTATAGATATAACATATAATAGATTATATTATATAAAAATAAGTATATTAATATATATAAATATATTATATGGTATCTATTTTATATATATTATATATATATATATATATATATATATATATATATATATATATATATAATATATATTATATATATATATATATATATATATACAATATATAATATATATGTATATATATATATATATATATATATATATATATATATATATATATATATATATATTATTATTATATATATTATATATATATATATATATATATATATATATATATATAGTATATACTATATATATATATATATATATATATATATATACATTATATATATATATATATATTATATATATATATATATTATATTAATATTATATATATATATATATTATAAATATATATAATATATATATATTATATATATATATATTATTATATATTATATATATATATATAACCAATAAACAATAACAATAATAATAATATATAATAATAAAATAATAATAATAATAATAATAATAATAATAATAATAATAATAATAATAATAATAATAATAATAATAATAATGAAAACATCAAATAATTATCATTTTCGCTATTAATAAAAAGAAAAACTATGATAACATTAACAATAATATTAGTCTAGGTAATTATCAACATTAGTTGTAGAAATAAAATCCAAAGACCGTAGAAATTGGAAGAGTTAGTATTTTGATAAAAGAAGCTTTTAATATTTCAACAAAAGGATCCGAGGGTGGGTGACTCTTGAACATTTTTAGGGAGATTTTTTCACTTACCTATGCCCTTACAGTAGTTTCGTTACTCTGACATTACACGAATTATCATTTTTAACATAATGATTAGAGGTTGTAGCAAGTATTCTCTTGAACAACGCCATACTGACAGACAGTAGAGTAGGTGAGAATAAACAAGACCAAAGAAATTTTAAAATATATTTTGGAACAAAGTTTCTTATCTTAAGGAACCCACAGTCTGCATAGGATAGTTTGATAATAAAATTATTAATGTGTTTTTTTGAAAGAGAACTTGTCATCGAAGATAATACCAAATAGCTTGGCAGATTTTGACCGATTTATAATTACATTTTTTTCTGACATTTAGTTGAACAGGGTTCTTTTGATTTGATATTACTAGGTAATTTGTTTTTAGTAGGTTTAGAGACAATCTGTTTGATTCTACTTATGTTAAAATGTTTATCAATTTATTGTTTACTTTGAAATTAAGTTTGTCTATATCGCGGTCCGATATTAAGATTACAGTGTAGTCAGCATATTTAGAGTCTATTGAATTGCGCCAATTTTAATTTTGAGTTTTGTAAATATATTAAAGAATAGCGACCAAAAATAAACCCTGAAAGACACCCTGAAAATTGAAGTTTGAGGATGATGTGTCTCTTAAACGAACGTATTGTGTTAGGTTAGATTACTATTCCTAAAACATTTTACTTGACCATTAGAGATACCAAGTCTTTCAAATTTGCTTAGGAATATATTGTGTGGAGCTACATCGAATATCTTCGAGAAATCTAGTAGTAATAGTACATATGTTTGTTTTTCGTTTAATGCTTTGCATAACTTTTCAGTAAGAAAGTTAAGAGCATCTTCTATGTTGCGAGTTTTGGAAAAAAGAAAGCCAAATTGAGTTTGTGAGAAAAGCCCATTTTCATGCAAGTAATTAATAAGTTGTGCGTGAACTAATTTTTTAATAATTTTACCAGTTGTATGCAGGATTGAAATCGAACGGATGTTTTTCAGGACAGAGGTGTCAGCACTTTCGGAAACAGGGGTGACTATTGCAATTTATAATTCAGTTGGGTAATGATTTAGTTCAATTGAGTTATAGAGGGTGGCTAATATAGGGGATATTCCTTTTCTGCAGTATCTGTTGATCCAGTTTATGATACTCTGAAGGTCAGAGCTTTTATTCTTCAGACCACGTATAACACTCAATATCAGATGTTGATATTCTTTCGAACACAAAGCTCTGCCCCTCGTGTAGTCTTAAATAGTCAACAAAGCACACTTCTGTCTCTTGATCTTCAGCTGCTAATGTTGTTCCTACAGTAGTAAAGTAGGAATTCAATTCATTAACCATATGTTGACTGCTCGTAATTATTTCATCATCTACTTTATGTCGTTTATTATGCCCAATTTGAGAAAGTAGATTGGTTTGAGTCAATTTGAATTTATTACCCAAAAAACAAGCTTTAGATTTCCTTATTATTTTTTTTAATGTTGAAGAGTATTCTGCATAAACATGAATCGGTATAGTACTCCTCTAAGCACTTTCATATAGCTTTCGCTTTTATCTAATTGAGGTTAACAAGGCTTCTGTTAACCACTTATTCATTGTCCTTTCCTCGGAGATTGTTTTGTATTTTATGGGAAAGTTTTTATCATACGTATCATATAGGATGGAACTATAAAAAAGTTGAACTTTTCATCTATTGAAAGATTATTTATCATTCTGAACATAAAAGTCTGCATATCTTAGCTGACGTAGAAACATTTGTTTACGGTCTTCTGATACATGCCAATATTCTACATTCTTTCACACTAAGGGAACAGTCGGAGATTCAAATGTTAAGACGAATGGGTAGTGGTCCAAAAGATCAGTGTATAATGTATAATATTTTCTTGTGCTACGATTATTTTACCACATGTGGTCGATTGTCCTTGTAACTCCTGTAATGTAGCTTAAGTAACCGTTTGATGTCATAGTGTTAACTGGCAACTATTTTCCACAAGAGTTAGTATTATTACTAAACACGTTGATATTAAAGTCACCAGCTATTATCGAGATTAAAATTTTCAGTGGGGTGTTGCATAAATCATCAACCTTTCGTATAAAGTTTAATCTACTACCATGTAGTTGTCTGTATACTCCTAATAAATTTATTGTTTTTAATCCCTCTCTATTAGTTACACAATAATAATAATAATAATAATAATAATAATAATAATAATAATAATAATAGATATAATAATAATAATAATGATATAATAATGTAATAATAATGAAATACTAATATATAATAATAATAATAATAAATAATAATATAATAATAATAATAATAATAATAATAATAATAATAATAATAATAATAATAATAATAACATAAACTAATAATAATAATAATAAATAATAATAATGAAAATACAACCGAGTAACAAATTATCTTAAAATACATTTTATATATCATAATAAAATAAGAGTATATAAAAAAGAAAAAGAGTCATAAGGAAAAAAGGATCTTTAATAAGCCATAAAATATGTCTTCTATGTCTTAGACTTTGAGATGAGACATTCTTCCGAGAGTAAAATAAATGATTTTATATCTTTAAATGAATGTTAAAACATAAATGACTTTTTACATCTCTCAGTGAATGTAAAAGTAAATAAAAATAGTCTCTTGATCCTTGGGAAATTCCTTTTCGGAAAACAGTCATTTTAGAAAACTACAAAAATTCGGTTCATTTATAAAAAAAAAAAACAAAAAAAAAAAACGAATAAATAGATAAATAAATAAATGAAAAAAAATTACAAAGAGAAAAAAGAATATTTATTTTTGTTAACATAAAGACACTAGAGTCTCCTTTGTGCATTTTCTATAAATAATGGTCTAAATAGACTTTTTACATTATTCTGCATATATATATATATATATATATTATATATATATATAGTATATATATATATATATATATATATATATATAATATATAATATATATATTATATATATATTATAATTATATATATAATATAATATACTATATATATATATATCATTAATCTTCCTTTTCTTTCCCAGACGGGGTAAGATGCGTAACAAAATCGGAAAAAGAAGTAGTAAGAAAAATTATGACACAATGAAAAGAATAGCCCAACTTCGACCTCTATACCTATCTAGTGAAACTGCGTCGAGTCAGAAATCCAACTAGAGCTTCACGACGCGACGGACTCACTATGGCATATCCTCAAGTGTAGGTTTCATACCCTGGCCCAGTAGCCCCAACCATACCCGTTCACCAAAACCGCCATTCACCATCTCTATTATGCACCTTTATTCTTCCCTCTGCCAAACTCACATTTTTCCTTCAGACATTTTTTTACTGACTCAATCCATTTTTTCTTCGTCTCCAGCCGTCAATGTCCCAAACACTCACACTATCATCCGTAACCAACGAACTGTCATTCATCTTCACATGATCATACGATCTCAAGTACTTTCATTTATTCTCTTCAATTTACCTATTTCTTCACACCACATAATCTCTAATACGTTCATTCCTCATTTTATCATCTTTTCACACTCTAACCACCCCCTAATCTAATCTAATCTAATATATATATATATAGTATATATATTATATATATATATATATATATATATATATATATATATAATATATATATTATATATATATCTATATATTATATATATATATATATAAGTTATAAAAATAGTTTTTTTAAGAAAATAAATGCTTAAATATATTAAGATTAAAATTCATATAAAAAATACTAATTAATTTGTTAAGAAACAAATGTTTTATTTTTAGTATGTTTCTATTGTATATTCTTAATTTTTTTAAAAATAATTTTCACTTTTTTATAAATTTATTTTATTTATTTAGTTATTTTTTGTTAATATTTTTGTTTCATTATTTATTTTTTCCAAACTTTAAGAAAAAAACAAAGTA
>JABUQX010020171.1:12500-20000 GCA_015478945.1 Trachelipus rathkii
ATTATGAGAAAAATTAATTAGAAAATTTTATCTAAATATAATTTAAATTAAAAAATAATAAACGAAAATCTCGTTAATTTTGCAAGAAAATAAAATGTGACACGTCGGCAAAGAAACCATCTCCGTAGGAAAATAAAATAAATTAAAACTTGCTTCTAGAATATACTTACGCTTAAAATAAATCTAATTATGTAAATTGTATTACATGAATTAAAATAATAATAATAATAATTACCTTTGCAAATTGAACTATGCAAAAAAAAATTAAATTTGATACAATTACTTTTAAAGGAAACCTGATACAGGAAATTTGTTAAGATATTAAGATTAAGTAAAACTGAAAACAATCATAATAAAATTTGGAGATTTATTACTTTCATTGATATTAATGAAATATTTGCGATAGAAATATTAATAGAAATATTGATATTTCTTTTCGCTTTTAAAATTAATTCAAATAGGCAAATTAATTGTAGATTAATGTGCTATTCGAGATTATTTCACGTGTGATTAGAGGAATGGTGTCAATTAATTTTTTTTTTTTTAACATTTGCAGTAGTAATGTTAGTTGAAATAAAGGCAATGGTGGTCATTTTAGTAGTAGTAGTAGTAGCAGCAGCAGCAGTAGTAGTAGTATTAGTAGTAGTAGTTGCAGTAGTAAGCCTTCTAGAAACCCTTTTAATATTTTTCTAAATTTACTTCTACTACAATTGAAAATATTTTTAAATTATTATTATTATTATTATTATTATTATTATTATTATTATTATTATTATTATTATTATTATTATTATTATTATTATTATTATTATTATTATTATTATTATTTGTTGTTGTTATCATCCTAATTATTAAGTGAAGTGAACATTACCTTTTAATTTTTAATAAAATTTTTATTAATGGCTCAATAAAAAAAATATATATATATTTGTGAGATAGAAAAAAAATCAAAGCATAAAACAAATTCAAAAAATGATAAAAAAAGAAACGTTGTAAGAAAAAATAAGAGAAATGGTAAAGGAAACTACTACATAAACGTTAATTAAAATATTGAAAGAAACGTTGTGGGGAAACATTAAGAATCTTAAATAAAAGATTAAAATAAACACATAAAGAAGAGTTAAAAAAACATAAATAGTAATTTTACGTGAAACATTAAGATGAGAGTTGATTAGAGAAACCTTCAGAAAAACTTAATGATAAACATTTACAGAAAGTAAATTGAAACAATAAGAAAAAGGAGAATTTAGTATTTAAGTAAATTAGAAAGGGAAATATTAAGTGGCATTAAGTGAAACATTAAATTAAATTTTATTAGAAATTTTAGGAAAAATATTTAGAGAAGCGATCTCATAAATATTATTTTCAGGACCGTTAATTTTATATATATATATATATATATATAACAGTATATATTAATATATAATATATATATATATAATATATATATATAATTATATATATATTATATATATATATATATTATTATATATATACTATAATTTACTATATATATATATATAGTATATATATATATATATTATATAATATATATATATATATTATCTATATATATATATTTATCATTATATATAAGTATATAATATATATATATATTACTATATATATATATATATATATATATTTATTTATATATTTTAATTTTTTGAGCCAACATATCTTTTTATTAAATTTAATTTTCTGAAACTTACGCTTTGAAGCGCGTCTTTTTCGGACGTGGAGGCTTAGTGGATAAACGCCGGTTACTGTTACCTCAGCAACGCGGAGTCCAGGTTCGAATCCCGCTGATGAAGAGTAAAAATCTTCTGTGACTCATTCTATTTAAAATTATGGGATGAGAAAACCGGGTGCTTTAAAAAACCTACGCTTGAAGCGTCTTTTTTTGGGGACGTGGATGGCATAAGTGGATAAAGCGCACGGTTACTGTTACCTCACAACGCGGAAGATCCAGTGTCGAATCCCGCTGATGTAAGAGTAAATCTTCTGTGACTCATTTTCATTTTTAAATAATAAATATACCAATAATAAACTATAATTAATAAATATAATATAATAAAAAATATAATTAAAATAATACAAATATTACAAATATTTTATTCAATAATAATATAAAAACAATGTCAAAAAATTTATTTGTATTTTATTTTTAATAATATCAGTGACAAAGCAAGGTGGATGGAGGGGATTATTTAACACCTTCTAATTTTTTTTTTATTATGTGACATTTTAATATTAACATATATTTTAAATAGATCTAATATATTTCCTTTTAAAAATGTTACTTTGAACCTTAATCGATCTTGTGGAATAGAGAATTATGAATCTGTTGAAGAAAAAGAACGGTCGTAGAAGACACCCAAATTGTCTCAATGGAGATGGAAGCCTGATATTTTTAGAAAAGGAAGATTTTCTGTTTAGATGGCTTCTAAATGCCAGTTTCATGAAAATTGGTGAAGTTTTGGGCGATTTAATTATTTTTGCAAGATTTCGACAGAGTAGCGCTATACATATATATATATATATACTAATATATATATAAATATATATAATTATATATATATATTATTATATATATAAAAATATTATTTATAAATGTCTATAGATTATTGCTATATATATATATATTGTAAATATAGTATATTATATATAAATATATTATATATATGAATATATATATATATATATCTATAATATATATAAATTATATTATAGAAAAATATAATAATCTAAATATCATATATAAATAATATATATAAATATAATATACTATATTATATATATATAATGTTTCACTGATTTATCCTGTATTGTTGTATCATAATGTGTATTATTCAATTTAAATTCATATTACTCTATTTATTTTTTATATTGTAATAGTAAATAACAGCTTATTCAGATGCTTTAAATTTTGATAAAACTTTATTATGACAAAAAAAAATCTTTTAAAAGTTAAAATAAAGAAATAAACAATGGAATTATTTAAAAAACCTAAGCAAATTAAAGCCTTTGATTCCCTAATTAAAACTTTATAATAACAGTAATTAGATTTTATATCACTTCGTTTTAACTTTTGATAATTTATAGTTCATTCTCAACAATATACATTTATATGTTTTTTTCAACGACTGTCATTTTTACAAATTTGATATTACAAAAAAACAAAAACATTATTAATAAAAATAAAAAAGTACTTTTCCAACTCATGAAGAAGAGACATATTGACTAGAATAAGGCATTTTAAATATAATTTAAAATTAAAAAATAATAAACAAAATCTCGTTAATTGTATCGAAAAAAATGTACACGTCGGCAAAGAAACAATCTCCGTGGGAAAATAAAATAAATTAAAAACTGCTTCTAGAATAAAATTATTACGTTATATAATAAATCTAATAGCCTAGTGACGTGCATGAATTAAAAAAAATAATAATAAATTGCCTTGCAAAAAAAATGATGTTAAAAAAAAAAAATTTAAATTTCATAGGAATTATTTTAAAGTTAACTAATACAGGGAATTGTTCTAAGGAATTTGAAATTGAGTAACACCAAAAAGCAATCATAATAAAAGTACCCCCAAAAAAAAATTGGATATTTTGCAATTACATTATATATTAATGAATATTTGTTGCACAAAAAATATGTAAAAGAAAGGTATTGATATTTTTTTCGTTTTTAAATTTAATCCAAGCGGGAGAATTAATGCAGATTAATGTGCTATTCGCAGATTATATCAATGTGATTCCAGGAAATGGTGTCATTTAATTTTTTTTTGAACATATACATTTAAAATGTATGTGAAATAAAGGTTAAGGATGGTCATTTAGTAGTAGTAGTAGTAGTAGTAGTAGTAGTTTAGTGAGTTGCCATTAGTAAGACACCTTCCAGAAACCCTTTTAATATTTTATTCGAATCCTACTTCCTACTACAATGGGAAAATATATTATTATTATTATTATTTTATTATTAATATATTACTTATTATTCTATTATTATTATATTCATTCATTATTATATTCATATTATATTATTCACTAGTTATTTCTATTAATTGATTGATTAATTGATTATTATTATTCATTATATTATTATTGCTCTTTGTTCGTTGTTCGATACTCCTTATTATAATTGAAGTTGCACATTTTTTATTTTGCGCAATAATTTTTTTTATAATGGCCAAATAAAAAAAAAAAAAAAATATATATATATAAAATTATTATATCATTATATATATTTATATATTATATATATATATTATATAATATAATATATATTATATATATATATATATATATATAGTATCATATAATATTTGTCGAGATAGAAAAGAAAATCAAAGCATAAAACAAATTTAAAAAAACGATAAAAAAAAGAAACGATGTAAGAAACATTAAGAGAGACGGTAAATGAAATTACTACATAAACGTTAATTAAAATATTGAAAGAAACGCTGTAGGGAAACATTAAAAGTATTAAATAAAATATTGAAATAAACATATAGAGAAGCGTTAAAAAAACATAAATAGTAATATCAAGCGAAACATTAAGATGAAAGTTGATTAGAGAAACCTGAAGGGAAACTTAATGATAAACATTTACAGAAAGTAAATTGAAACAATAAGAACAACGAGAATTTAGGATTTAAGTAAATTACAAAGTGAAATATTAAGTGGCATAAAGTGAAACATTAAATTAATTTTATAGAAAATATTAGGAGAAATTTTAGGAAAAATATCTCATAAATATTATTTTCAGGGCCATCGCGTCGATTTTTCATATATATTTTTTAATATTTTGTAGCCAATATATCATCTTTTCATTAAATTTAGTTTTCTTGAAACTTAAAAATTTAGTTACTTGAAACAAAATATACAAATATTTTATTCAATAATAAGATAAAACAGTCAAAAATTTAAGTGTATTTTTTATATTAATATCAGTTGACAAAGCAAGGTGGAGGGAGGGTGAATTTAATTTCAACACCTTCTAATTTTTTTTTATTCTTATGTGACATATTTTTGATTACATACATTTTAATAGATCTAAAATATTCTTTTAATATGTAGTTTGAACCTTTATTCTATCTTAGTAGAATAGAAGTCATGAATCTTTGAAGAAAATGGGGGTCGTAGAAACCCCCAAAATTGTGGGTGGGGCTGCACGGCCTCAGTGGATGATGGAACCTGAAATTTTTAGGAAGGTAGTTTTCTGTTTAGATGATTTCATATGCCAAGTTTCATGAAAACTGGTGAGAGTTTTGGGCAACTGTTATTATTTTTGCAATATTTGCCAGAGTACGCTAGATATATATATATATATATATATATATATATATTATCTATTATATATATATATATTTATTTATATTTATTTTATAATATATATAATATATATATATATAAATAATATACATATATAAGTATATTACATTTACTCTATATTATTTTATATATATATATATATATATATATATATATATATATATATATATAATGTTTATTTTGTATATATATTATATCTTTATATTTTATATTTATTAATGTTCTGACTTATTTATTCCCTCTATTTTTGTATATATACTGTTATATTTATTTTAAGTTCATATTATTTATTTATTTATTTTTTGTTGATAATTTTTCTTCATCATTTCTTTTGTTCAAATTTCCAATAAAACTTTTAAAACAAAAAAAAATCCTTTAAAAAATAATAAAGAAATAAAAATAAATATTAAAAAAACAAAGTAAAATTAAAGCCTTTCATTCCCTAATTAAAACTTTATAATAATAGTTATTATAATTAAATATAATTTTTTTTATACATTTAGCATAATTTTTTTCATTCTCAACCATTATTCATTTATACGTTTTTTTCAACGCCTCTCATTGTTACATATTCATATTAAAAAAAAACAAAACACATCATTAAAATTTTTTTAAAAAATGTACTTTTTCAAACTCTTAATTAAGAGAAAAATTAATTAAAAAATTTATCTAAATATAATTTAAATTAAAAAATAATAAACGAAAATTTCGTTAATTTTACCGAAAAAAAATGTGACACGTCGGCAAAGAAACAATCTCCGTGGGAAAATAAAATAAATTAAAACTTGCTTCTAGAATAAACTTACGCTTGTAATAAATATAATTATGTAAATTACATTACATGAATTAAAAATAAATAAATAAATAAATAAATAAATAAATAAATAAATAAATAAATAAATAATTTTTATAAATTTAACTACATGTATGAAAAAAGAAGTAAAGATTAAATTTGATATAATTACTTTTAAAGGAAACTTGACACATGAAATTTGTTAAGGTATTGAGATTTAGAAACACTAAAAGCAATCATAATAATTTTTGGAGGTTTATTATTTGCATTACTATTAATCAAATATTAGTAATAGAAATATTAATAGAAATATTGATATTTCTTTTCGTTTTTAAAGTTTTTCCATATGTTAAAATTACTTATGGATAATCGCACTATTCGAGATTATATCCCGTGTTATTCGTGGAATGATGTCTATTTAATTTTTTTTTTTTATTGAACATTTGCAGTAGTAATATTAGTTGAAATAAAGGTAATTATTATTATTATTATTATTATTATTATTATTATTATTATTATTATTATTATTATTATTATTATTATTATTATTATAATTATAATTATAATTATAATTATAATTATAATTATAATTATAATTATAATTATAATTATAATTATAATTATAAATTATTATTATTTTATTAATATTATTATATTATATTATTATATATTATTATTATATTATTATTATTATTTTTATTATTATATTATATTATTAATTATTATATATTATATTATTTTATTATTATTATTATTATATTATTATTATTATTTATTATTGATTATTAATATTTAATATTAATATTATATTATTATTATTATCTATATATTATTATTATATTATTATTATTATTATTATCTATTATTATTATTATTATTATTATTATTATTATATTATTATTTTATATTATTATACTATATTATTAATATTATTAATATTATTTAATATTATTATTATTATTGATTATATTATTATTATATTATTATTTATTCTATTATTTTAAACTTATTATATTATCTACAACGTTTTGTATAAATTTTAATAATGCAATTTTCTTTCCCTTTACTATAAATACTACACAATTCTATATTACAATTTTCCTTTACTAAATATTATTAATTATTATTAATATTATTATTATTATTATTATTATTATATTATTATTAAATTATTATTATTATTATATTATTATTATTATTATTATATTATATTATATTATATTATTATTTTATATTATTATTATTATTATTATTATATTATTATTATTATTGTTGTGTTGTTCTTGTCACCCCTAATATAGTGAAGTAAGTGGTCATTACCTTTTTATTTTAAGTAGAAAATGTATTAATGGCACAATAAAAAAAAAA
>JABUQX010020171.1:25000-27500 GCA_015478945.1 Trachelipus rathkii
TTTTTGGATCATGTGGGTTATCAGCCTCCACTTCCATATACATATCGATTGCATGAATTCGAACACATTTGATAAAAGTGAAGTAAAATTGCGTAAAGTCAAATTGAAACTATAGTAATAAAGCAGCTTCACACCTTTAAAAATATTTTAAAAAAAAGTTTAAATCTTTGTAAACTAACTAAACTCAACATAACCTTTTCTTAATGTAATTTATAATGTAATTTATTTTTATATTTGTAATTTATTTCACTTTGTATTGTTAAAAAAAAAACACTCTCTGGCACCAAGAGCGCGTACACTTTATTCTATTGCGTAGATTTTAAAAAGAAATTAACTTAAGCTTAACTAGAGGCAGATAACCGACATGCGGCTTTTTTTTTTTTTACTAAGTCTCTTCAACTTATCTTAACTTATATATAAATTATTTGAAATTGGAAATTAGCTCCACATGAGGACTGCTGCTTGTTTTTTTTTTATTTTAAGAAGTGTATTTTAACATTGCAAATATTAAAGTATTTTGAATTTCTTCTAAATATCAAAATATTTTATCAGAATTTGTAATAAAATATGTTTAGAAAAATTCTTTTGTTTCACCAACTTTTATTTTTTAATTTTTATATTGTTAGTCATAAACTAAATTTCTCGGGCAGTTTCTAGGACCGTCTCTTATATATATATATATATATATATATTATATATAATAAATTATATATATATATTATTAGTATTATTGTATATATATACTATATATATATATTATATATATATATATATATATATATATATATTTATTAACATTATTTATATATAGTTTATAGTTATTTATAGTTTATTATTATTAATTATTATTAAGTGCAAGGAACATTTTGTTTTTTTATTTTATTAATCCTTTTATTATTATTATTATTATTATTATTATTTATTTTATTATTATTATTATTATTATTATTATTATTAATTATTATTAATTTTATTATTATTATTATTATTATTATATTATATTATTATTATTATATTATTATTATTATATATAGTATATATATTATTTATATATTATATATATATATATATATTATATATATATATATATTAATATTCATTATTAATTATTATATATTATTATTATTTTATTATTATTATATTATTATTATTATTATTATTATTATTATTATTATTAATTATTATTATTATTATTATTATTATTTTATTATTATTATTATTATTATTTTATTATTATTATTATTATTAATTATTATTATTATTATTATTCATTAATTATTATTATTATTATTATTATTATTATTATTATATTATTATCTATTATTATTATTATTATTATTATTATTATTATTTATTATTATTTAATTATTATTATTATTATTATTAATTATTATTTTATTATTATTTTTATATTATTATTATTATTATTATTATTTTATTTAATTCTTATTATTTTATTATTATTATTATTATTATTATTAATTATTATTAATTATTAATTATTTATTATTATTATTATCTTATTATTTTATTATTATTTATTATTATTGATTATTATTATTATTTATTATTATTAATTATTATTAATATATATATATATGGTATATATATATATTATATATATATATATATTTATATATATATATATATATTATTAATATATATATATTATATATATTTATATAATTATATATATCTATTATATAATGGGTGAAATAAAGAAGTTACCCGCATGATATCTTGAAAACTAAGATAGGTACAAGAAAACCGAACAACATATATGGAATCAGCGTATGAAATTTGTATTGAAATGCAAAAAAAAATTTACTTTTTTTTTTTAATTTTTTTTTTATATCTGCCAAACGTACGATAGGGTACAGAAAACCTAATAACATATGTAGAATAGCGTATGAAATATGTTTAAAAAAGATTTTTTTTTTTACTAAAGAATGACCCCAGGGTAAACCGAAAGATGCAAAGATGTCGGGGTCTCTGCGGCCTCCTGGGGGACGACGGGGTAAGACTATTTCCCCCCCTCCGGGGAGGGTCTCCGGAACGCCCGCTCTTTGGTATTTGGGCTGTAGGCGGGGGTTCCTCGCCCTCCCTAGCGGGGTAAGTTGGAAAACGTCCGCCCCATCTGTCCCAAATCCGTCGGCTCGAGCCCTAAAAGAAATTTTATAACGCTGATTTATCATATAATGTTATTAGTTTTCTTCTACTTATCGTATTTTTGGAGATATAAAAAAAAAAAAAAAAAAGTAATTTTTTTTTTGGCATTTTCCATACAAATTTCAATACGCTGATTCATATATGTTTATCAGTTTTCTTGTTACTAATCTTACTTTTCGAAGATATCATGTGGGTAAGTTCATTTAGTTTGGCGCATATATATATATATTTAATATATATTCTATATATATATATATATATATATATATATATATATATATATATATATATATATATTTATATAATATTATATATATAATATATTATATAT
>JABUQX010020171.1:37500-66274 GCA_015478945.1 Trachelipus rathkii
AAATTACCTACCGTTTTTACCAAATAAGGAAAAACGGGGGTTCCCCCGCAAGTTTGATGTTTCGCCACTTGTTTTTTTAACGTCCCACCGCCCCTGAAAGGAAAGCCTTTTTTGACCATTTTTTTCCCAACCAAAAAAATCCAGGGGGGAAAAACGTTAAAATTTTTATTATGTTTAACTTTAATTAAACGCAAAAAAAAAAAAATGTCGCAAAACTGGCAAAGGAAAAAAAAAAGGTTAAAAAAAGGGGATTGTTTCCGTTTTTTTTACGGTTTTTTTAATTTCATTGAAATTTTATTATTGAAATAATAAAAAATATTAAAGTAATGGAATAATTCAATGAAATTTGAAAGGTTAATTTTGATTAATATTTTACTTAAAATTTTCATGAAGTTAATTTAAAAATTATTATTATTTATTTTTTATTTATATTTATTTATTTAAATTAATTTTATATATTATATATTTAATTACATTTATTAATTGTAATTTAAATATAAATGAAATGTTAAATCGTATAAAAATAATTATAAACAATATATTAAATATTTTATTATATTATAAATTTAAATTATATAATATTAATTATTAATATAAAATATATATATTTTCTATATAGAATAAAATTTTAATATATTTGATTACTTTAACTTATATTTATTCTATTTATTGAAATAAAAATTTATCATAATATAATAAATCTATATATTTTTTATATGTAATGTAAAATTTATACATAAATAATATTTAAAATAATAATATATATATATATATATAATAATTTAATATTGATTTTATAAATTATATAAGCAATATTTCATTGATAATATTTTCATAAATTAATTAATAAATAAAAAAATATTTTATTATAATATTATAAATATATAATTATAAATTAAAAACTTTTTCATTTTTATTAATATTTATTAATATTAATATAAATATAATTATTAATTTAACTTAAATATTAAATACAATTTATATTATTTTATAAATTAAAAATTAAAAAAAAACTTATTATTAAAATTAAATTAATTATTTTAAATTATTATAAAAATAATCATAATTTATATATATTTATTAAAATTAATATAATTAAATTATATTAATTTGAAATATATTAATAATACTAAAATATATTATATTATTATAATATTAATATATACATAAAATTTAAAATTTTAAATATTATTTTTAAATTAAAGAATTGGTAATTAATTATAATAATATTTTATTATATTATTTTATTTCATAGAATATATAATAATTTAATTAAAATAATTAAAAATTAAATTAAAATAATTTCTTATTTATTCACTCAATTAATTATATATTAAAAATAAAAAAAAAAGGTTGTATAAAAATTAAAATAAAATATATTTATAAAAATATATATTATGTGATATTTTAAATAATAATTATAAATATATATATAAATTAAATTTAATAATATTTAATATTAAAATATATTAAATATAAATAAATTTATATGATAAATTTTTTTAATAATTTTTTTTTCAATTTTATAATTTTTATTTATATTTAATATTAATATTATATATTAATTCATGATATTTATCATATCATAAATAGTTTAATGTTAATATTTATAATTAAAAATATTCTATTTTAACTCATACTTATTATTAATGTAAAATTAAAAATAGAAATAGAAATGAAATATATTAATAAAATAAATTATTTATAATTATAATAATATTATATTTAAACATTTACGAAATACATTTTATACATATATACTAAAACATTAAAATATTTGATGTAATATTCTTGTAATATTTATTATATAATTGAATATACTTTTATTAATAATTATAATTATTATATACTTTTTATTTTATTAATATTATTATTTTAATGACTTTATATAAAATATAATAAAAATTATAATTAAATATAATATGTTTTGTAAAAAAATAATTATAAAAAATTTTTAAAATATAAATTTATAAATATTATTTAATAATAAATTTTATATTTATATAATATAAATATAAATTATTAAAATATTAACTTATATATATTATAATAATAATAAATTTAAATTTATTAAATAAATTAATTTTAGATTTTATGATAATTTATTTTAATATTACGATTATATAAACTATATTATAATTTTTGAGAAATAAATTAATATAAGTTCCCCTTTTAAAAATATAAATTAATGACATATATTAAAAATATTAACGAAAATATAAATTATTTTTATTTAATATGTTATTATTATATTAATAATAATTGATATATAATTATATTTAAATTTTAATAGATATAAAAATATTAAATAATTCAATAATTTAATTATTTAAATAATTATAATATAATCATATATTTTTTTGTCACTTGAAAATAAATATAATATATTTATATAAAAATTATTATTTTATTAATTATTTTATTTAATAATAAATAAAAATTAATAAAATTTATTTAATTAAATATAAAATAAATAATATATTTAACTACCACCATCTTAAAAAAATATTAAACATATTTCCAAAATCTTAATATTAAATATATAATGCTAATGTTTTATTATAATATTATTTAAATTATTTATTATTTTATATATTAATTTAAAATTTTAAATTATATAATGTTTTAAAATATTTATAAATATTTTAAATTAATAAATAATTTAAATTAAATATTTTTATAAAATATATCTTACATATAATATTATTATATTATATAATAAATTATATTAAAATATTAATAATTATTTTATAAGTTTAATACTTTATATGATTAAAAATTAAAATTAATATTATTATTAAATATAAATAAATAATTAATTTTTTAAATTATATATTATAATTAATTTAATTTTAATAATTTAAATATTTTTATTTATAATGTAATTAATAAATATATCAATTATTTAATAATATAATTTAATTTTATATATTATTCATAATAATAATTAAAATTTATATAATATAATTATTATATAATTAAGCTTAAATTATAATTAAATATTTATTATTTATTAAGATTTATAAGATTATTTTAAAAATACTATAGCAACATAAATAAAATTTATATATCAAATATAAAAATTATATATTATTATTTATTTATTTATTTATAATGTAAAAATTTTATTATTATAAATATCATTAAATATATAAAAATAATTTTTAATTAATTAAATATTTTATAATAAATTATATTTATTATTAATTTAAATATTAAATTATAAATATTTTATTAATTAAATATATATTAGAGATAATAATTTAATAATTATATTTTATTAAATATATATAATTAATTATTATAATTTTATATTTATTTATAAATTAAATTAAAAAGATATTATAAATAATATTATAATATTTATAAAAAATTAAATTTAAAAAATTATAAAAAAAATTTTATAAAGATAATTATAATATTATATTTTAAATATTGTTTTAAAAAATATTATAATAAAAGGATATAAATATTATTTAATAATAAATATTATATAATAAATATTATATATATATTTTAATTATTATTTAATTAATTTATTAAAATTAACAATTTATAGAATTATTCTATATTATTATTAATAATATAATAATTAAATAATAATATATTATTATTAATAATAATATATTTAATTTTATATAATAATAGAATTATATATTTAACATATTATATTATTATTATATAATATATATATAATTATATTAATTTATCTTATTTAATAAATAAATTTATAAATAATATATAATTTAAAATTATTAATACTAATATAATAAATATAAATTAAATTTTAATTTATATAATATTAATAAATAACTTATATTTATAATAAATAATATAATTTTACATATAATAAATATTATTATTTAATTAATATGCACACTTGTGTAAGTACGGATCAGTAAGATACAGATGCTAAACTCAAACAAATTTAAAATTAATATAATTTTTTTTTATAAATTATTTTAATTTTTTTAATTAAAGCAAAATATTATTATTTATAATTATATAAAATTAAGTTATTATATTATATTTTTAGATCTTATTATAATATATTTTAATATTAAATTATATGTAATTAAATTTATAATTATTATTTTATTTTTATTAAAAAAATTTTTTTAAAATATAAATTATTAAAATATATAGATTAATTTGTAATTATGTATAAAAATCAAATTAAATTGTCATTGATAAATATTAATTATTTTAAAAATATTTTATATATATTTTTCATTTATATAAATTAAATAATAAATAATAATTAATATTTTATGAATTATATTATAATATACTATATATTAAATTATTATATAATATTAATTAAATAAATATAATATAAAAATATATTTATAAAATTTAAATAAAATATAAAAATAATTAGAATTTTTTTAATAAATATTTTCACATATATATAATATATTTATATTGTCATTTTATATATAATTACAAATCTATTTTATTTATTATTATTAAATATATAATTTTTTTTTAATTTAATAATTATTTAAAATAAATTTATTATAAATAAAAAAATTATATTTATATAAATTAATATTTTATAAATAAATTTATAAAAAATATAAAGTATATATTAATTATATATTTAATTTATGTATATTAATTTTTTATTCATTATTATATATTATTTTATTATAATTTTTTTAAATATAATATATTAATTAAATTTAAAATCTATATTATTATATCATTAATGAATTTATATTAATTAGTATAGAATGTTGACTTATAAAATATATTATGTTCAGAGAAATTAATTTATTTTAAAGATAACAAATGTAAAATAATATAATTAAAAATTTATATATTAAAAAATAATACATTATTTATTTAAAATTATTATTAAATTTTTATAAATTTAAATATTTATTATAATAAATATATTAAAAAATAAAATTGATAAATTATATATAATAAAACTTTTATTTATATTAATTAAAATAATATTAAAATTTTAATATATAAAATATATTATTTAATAAAATTAATTTTATAATAATTATAATTTTATTTAAAAATAATTATAATTATTATTGATATATTAATTATCTACTAATATTTAATTTATTTAATTTTATTTATATTATATAAAACATTTAATATATTAATAAATATTAAATTTAAAATATATAATATTAAATTAATTTTTAATATTAAATAAAAATAAAATAAAAAAATATATTATAAAAATTAAATATAATAACTTTTTAAATATTATTTAAAATTTTATAATATAATAATAATTATATTATAATATTTACTTAAATTTTATTATATTAACTTTTTTTTTTATTTTTTTTATAATATTTTAAATTATTTTTTATTTTTATAATAATATTAATAAATTATTTTTTTTTAAACTAAATTAAAATATTTATATTTAAATATATTTATATAGATTTATATTATTGTTCATAAAGAATAACAAAGAATTTATAATATTTTTATTATTATATATTATAAATTAAAAATAATTTTATTAAATTTTAATATTATATCTTTTAAATTTAAAAAATATATAAATTTTAATAAATAAAATAAAATTAAAATATTATTAAAAAAATTTTATATACTTTAAATAAAAATGATTAAAATTTTATTATTTAGTATTTTAAAAAAATTTTAATATATAAATTTTTTATTAAACAGTATATAATTAAAAATATATTTTTAAAAAATATAAATATTTAATAATCATGTAAAATTTATAAAAATATAAATATCTAAGACACAAAATTATTAATATTTATATATAAAAAATTATTTATTATATTTTAATTATAAAACTTTTTTTTATAAATAAATATTATTATATAATAAAATTATTTTTTTATTATAAATATAATTTTAAATTAATTATATTATTTATTAATTTATTAATTATAATTATTTATTTAAATAAATATATAAAATAAATAATATATAATAATTTATAATGATTAAATTTATAAATATTATTATTTATTATTGTTATGAAACTATATATTTATATAGAAAAATAAAAATAGAATATATATTTATTATATTAAAAATTAAATTTAATGATATTTTATATTCATAAATTGTAATATTAATTAATTATTTATGTAAAATATATATTTATTACAAATAATTTTAAATGTTATTTTATATTTATATTTCTAATAAATTTAAAATATTAATATTTAATTATAAATATAAATATATTATTTTTATTATATTATAAATTTAAATAAATTTATATTTATCAAAAAAATTAATTATTATTCCTTATATAATTAATTTTTATAATTTAATTTTAATATTTTTAATATTAATTTTTTTATTTTAACTAATAGAGTCACACTATATTAATTTATTTATAATATAATATATAATTATTTATATTAATAATTTAATTGTTTTTTGTACGAAAAATCTCAATTGGGGGTTTTTTTTTTCCCTTCTTTTCCTGTGGGGGATGAGGGGTTCCTAGTTTTTTGGGAAAGAAAAAAAAAACCTTTGGGGCGTTTTTTGGCTTTTTTTTTTCCTTTTTACAGAAAAAAACTTCTAGTATTTTGTTAAGCAAGAAAGAATACTTTCCCTGGAGGAAACAACATTTTTTTTAAACTAAAACTTTAATTTTTCCATTGAAACTTTTTTAAACCTTTCCCCGTCAAAAATCAAAACGTTAACTCAAAAAATATAATTACATTTTAAATTTCCCTTTTCATTTCCCCAATTAAAAATTCATAAAATATTTCCCTAATAGGAATATATTATTTTTTTTTTCCAAAAGAATTTTGACTTTAAAACAAACCTTAAATAAAAGGTAAAACAATTTACCAATTTCTCACCTAAAGTTCCCCCGAAACCATTTCCAATAAATGAACGGCAGTGGTCCTTTGGTACTAATGACACCACACTAAAAGTTTAGGAAAAATATTTTTCCCCAAATAAAAATGACAATAAATAAATACCCACATTTGGCCAAACTCACAAATAAAAAATTAAAAACTTTAAGATTTAACTCCTGACCAGTATAATAATACAAGCCAAAACTAAACACGGGTTAAAAAAAGTTTAAAAACAATTTTTTTTCTTTATATAAATTAAACCAAAAAGGTTTTTCTCAAAAAAATAAGGTTAAACAAAAAACAGTTTTTTCAAAAATATAAAATCGTATATATATATAAATAAATTGGCAAATAACAAAATAAAAAAAAAAAACATTTTAAATTGATTTTTCAAATTAATTTTAAAATTTTTCTTTGTTCCAAATTTTTTTACCAACTTTTACTTCATCATGAACGTCGGCCTTTTTAAAAAAACCCTATTTTAAAAAACTAAAAAAAATTTTATTAAACTTTTTTTAGAACTTGGGTTTATCAAAAAATTTTCTCTCCTGGGACTTTTAGCAAAAAGTTTAATTAAATGGGGCTTTTATTTCATTTTTATTTTGAAAAATTTTTTCCCCAGAAAAAAATAATTCTTCCCCTTTGGGGCCCACCCCAACAGGGACGGGGAAAAGAGAAGAAAAAAAAAAATGACCCCGCCCCCAGTTTTTTTTTTTTTGTCCCACCCCAGGTTTTTTTAAAAAAAAAAAACTTTGGGAAAATAATTTTTTTTTTTTCCCCCATCAAAATCATCCTTTGGGAAACCTGGTTCCCAAAAACCCGTTCCCCGCCCCGAAAAAGGGAAACCACGTCCCTCCTTCCAAAGGGCAAAACAAAGAAAAAAAAAAACACGTTTGGGATTAAGGCCCAAATCCGGGAAATCCTTTCTTTTTTTCTTTTTGATTTTTCCAAAACTGAAGGGTTTTTTTTTTTATCCGTTCCCCAAACATTGCCTTTTTTTCCCTATAAAGGGTCCGGACTGTAGAAGCTTTCCTGAGTTGTACCACCAAAAAATTTTTTAACACCTATAAAAAGATCATACTGAAAATAAAAACTACCCTTCAAAAAAAGATATTAGTAAACCCGTTTCCCCATCTTTGGGAAAAAACTGCCTGTAAACCCTTTCCCTTTCCCCTATTGAAAAACCCTTTAACCGTTAAACCCGCTTTTTTAATCCACCTTTCCTTTTTTATCCCCTGGTTTTTTTTCCCCCCTTTACCTCCTTCCATCTTTTTTTTCCCCCCCCCCCCTTATTTTTCTTGCGGTAAAATATAAAAACTTAAAATTTTCATTTTTTTTTTCCAGCCCTTAAAAAAAATGTTTTTCCCCCCTTTCCCTTTTTTTTTCCTCGGTTTTGGGGTTTTGTTTTTTTTTTTTTTTTTTTTTTTCGTTTTTTTTTTTTTTTTTTATTTGTGTTGCCTTTTTCCTTTTCCTTCACTTTTTCCTCTTTTTTTATTAAATCAAGTTTCTTAAAAAATAATTTATAAATAATAATAATCTTAATAAATATTTATTTTATTATTAAGTTTATTATTTTATTTAATTATATATAAAATATAATATATATTATATTGATAATTTATTATATTTTATATTTATTAAGAAAAAAACAATTTATAAATTATAATAAAAGATATTTGTAATAATATATTTAATATAATTTAAATTTAAAATATATAATTATATTTAACATATAAAAGTATAATTAACAATTCAAATATGTTGAAGCTTAAAATATAAATAATATAACATCTATAACTATTGAAGTAATATATTCTTATAATAGTATTTTATTAGAAAATAATTATTATATATCAATAATTTATATATTTTTAATCATTTTAATTTTTAATATTTTTAATTAGTATAAGCCAGTGAAAATATTTAGAAGAATATTAAATAAATATTTAATAGTCAATATTTTAAATTTAAATATATTTAAATTATAATTATATAAAAAGTATAATATTATATGTTATGTATAAATATATTATATTATTTAAATTTATTTTTATTAAATAAATATAAATTATTTTATATTTTTTTTTTTTAAAGAAAGGAAAAACTTTAAAAGCTTTTTGACATCCAAATGTTTAAAACCTTTTTTTTTTGAAAAGAACGGAAAAAAGCACCGGACTTACAAGTAAAAAAAAACACATTTTTTTAAAAACCAATTTGGGTAATTAGCAGAGAAAAAATTTTCCCTTAAAGACGAGGATTTTTTGGATTTTTTTTTTTTTTTTTTTTTTTTTTTTTTTTGTTAATTTTTTTTTTGGCCATTTTTTTTTCAAGTTTGGAAATATTTTTAGATCAAAATAAATAAACAATTTTTTCCGGGGAAAATTTTATTTTAAACAGATTTTGCTTCCCCCGAGGGCCCCCCCCGAAACCCGGGAAACAGAAGGGGGGTTTTGAACGGGAAAGGTTTTTCCCCCCCGTTCGTCCCCCCCAAAACGGAGGGAAAAAAAAAGGGGCCCCGAGGGCCCCGACTTTTTTTTTACCCCTGCCCCATTCCTTTTTTGCCGGTTTTTTACCTTTATGGTAACTCATTTTTCCCTTTTTTAGTTTAAAAAAAAAAAATTAAAAGAAAATCATTTTTTTTTTTACTTTTCCCCTTTTACACTTTTTTTTTTTGGTTAATTAAATTTTTTAACTAAAGAAATTTACCCAAAAAAAAAATAGGGTTTTTTACAAAACGCAAAAGTAAATGGAAAAACAAGGAAAAAGGTCCCCCGGGGGGGTCCCCCTCTTTCGGCCCCAAAAAAAAAATCCGGTTTGGGGACGACGGTTGGGGGGGGTTTTGAAAAAAAAACCCTTCGGGTCAAAACTCTCCCCACCTTTCCCCCCCCCCGGTCCCCCCCCCCCCCCCCAGCCCCAATGATATTTTGGAAAACAAAAATTTTTTTTTTTTTTTTAAAAGGTTTGCATTAAAAAAATTAAAAATTGCCCCAAAAAAAAATTCAAATAAAAAATAAAAAAAATAAAAACCCTCCTACATACAACCGTTTTCTTTTCCGCTTTTTTTACATCAAATAATTGTAAATTTTTTTGGGTTTTTTTTTTCTGTAAAGGTTTCATTTTTTCAATCTTTTTACTAAATTTTTTGGGTTCCCAAAAGCCCCTTTTTTTTTTAAAGGAAAACCCAAGGGGAAACCCATTATAAAATTAATTTATATAATTATTTTATACTGAATTATTTTTAAACTTGATGATTTTATTTCTTAAATATTACGCAAATATACTAAAATAATATTCATTAATATGTTTAATAATATAAATTTAATAATAAAATATTAAATTATTTAATTCAGTTAATAACTTAATTATTACTTTAAATTTTAATATAAAATACATTACTAATTTTAAAATAAATATAATATTTCTTATGTTAATAAATTATACTTATTATTTATTTTATTATTATTATAAGATAATAAATTAAAAATGTTATTTAATTTATAAATATTATTTATACTGTTAATATTAACATTTTTAAATAATAAATTTTATTTATATTATAATATTATCTATCAAGTAAACTATAATATTGTTATTGCGAATAAAATATATAATATTTTTATATTATTATAATGTAAAATTTAATTATAAGATAAGAGAGCGTATAAATATTAATACATAATATTAATATTATAATAATTATTAATTATTATTTTTATAATTATATTATATAATATATTAATTTATATAAAAATTTTAAAAATTTATTATAAATATAAAATGATAAATAATCATAATATATTTAAATAATTTAAAATTATTTATAATAATAATAATATCAGAAAATTTATAATAATAATTACAATTTTATTTAATTTTAAAAAATTTATTTAATTATTAAATATTTATTTAATTATTTAAAGTTTTTATTTATCTATATTAAATAAAATTAATAATTTTTATTATATTAAATTAATTTATTAATATAATAGGATTTTTATCAATTATAAAAATATTACTTATAAGCTTATTAAATTTGATTAATTAATGGATTTTATCTTTTATATAAATAAAATTTAAAATTAATATTATAAAATATATATTTTAATATATAAATGTATAAAATCTAATATTCAAATAATTAAAAAATATAATTTTATTTAATAATTAAATAAAATTAAACATATTAGTAATATTTTAATTATGCATCGTTTTAAATGCATTAATATTATTTTTCAAATATAATATTTAATCTTAAAAATATTTTATATTTTACTAATATTTTAATTTATTGTCAAATTAATATTATTTATATTATTTTACACTTAATTCATATTATATTACTATATATTTTTAATATTATAATATATATATATGAATATTATAGAGCGTACAAATAAATAATATAATTATTTATTATTTTATATTGAATATTATATATTAATTATCATATATAAAATATTACATTATATATATATAATAATTGAGAATATTATTAATAATTATTTCATAAAGTAATTTTTTCATTGTTATCTTTTAAAGGAAATGAAATAAATGAGTTTTTTTAAGGGTTTTTCTTTCATCTTGTCGTACCTTTTTTAAATTTTTTTGAATCTTTAAACCTGCCAATCTTAATCTAATTTTTCCCCTTAATTGTTTTTTTTTTTTTTAAATTTAACTTTTTTTTGTTTTTTTTTTATCTAATTTTTAACTATATATATTTTTAATATTTATAGTAGTATTAAAACATTAAGTTGAAATAATAATATATATATAAAATAAATTATATTTCACAATTTTATAATAATATTATTATTTAATAAAATGATTTATATATATAATTTTTTTTTTTATATATATTAAGGGCCCCCCGGAAAATTTTTCCAAGTAAAATATAACAATATCTTACACATTCCATCAATTTAATGAAACTTCCAAAAAAAAAAAATTTTTTTTTCGAATTCTTAAAATGGAATTAATCACTCGTATGTGATGGAAAAAAATGGAAAAAAAATTTTTATTTAAATGAGCAGTGCTTTAATAGGAAAAAAACGTTAAAAAAAAATGTTATTGGGTCAAAAATGATTAAAGCCAAATTAAAATAGCTGCACAGAAGAGATATTCATATGAAAAAAAAAATCCAAAAATTTTCTCTTTTTAAAAAACTTCCTTAAAAATTTCTAGGTCAAAGCATCTTTTTATTGTGGCAACAAATTCTTTTCCTTTTTAAATTTTTCTAAATTTTTTTTTTATTTTTTTGATTACGGTTTTTAATCAATTTTTTTGGCCCGTTTCACTATTTTGTGTTTTAAAACTTATTTACATTTACTATTGAGCCAAAAGCTCATTTTTTGGGGGCGGGGAAGAAAAATAATCCTTGATCACCTATTAAAAATAAAAAATTAGAAAATAGAAAAAAAATGGCAATTTTTAAAAAATTGGTTTTTGTCCTAAAAACGAAAAAACGAAAATTTTCAATCTTGTATTTTTGTTTTGGTGATGAAAAAAAATCGATTTTCCCAGTAAAAATTTAATTTTTTTGTGAAATAAAATGTTATCGATAAAATTTTTTTATATTAAATTTTTTTGGAAGGGATTTAATTTTTTTGGCATATATAATTATATATATTTCAACAATTTTTATATATTAAAATTATAATTTTATATTATTGATAATTATTGTATTTTAATAAATAATAAATATTATAAATTATATTTATAATTATATATATTATATTTTATATATTTAATTAATTAATATATTATAATATATAATAATATTTATTTAATTTAAAGAATTATAATTATTTATAAATATTATTTGGCTATTTTAAAGAATAAAGTGGGGTGATGTAACTCAGGGAAAAGAAAAAAGTGGACATCCCAAATTAATTAAATGGTCATTCCGGGGTTAAATTTTTTTAATTATTTTTTTTTAAGGGTAAAATTAACCAAATTTAATTTTTTTGGGGGGTTTAAACCCTTTTTTAAACCTAAACCCTTTTAAACCTTTTACCCCCTAACCTAAACTTAACCAACCCAACCTAAAATTTTTTACCCCTACCTAAAAAATTTAAATTAACGGAGTAACTTACTTTTTTTAATAAATTTTTGTCCTATTTATAATAGATATTAAATTATTTCAATTATATATATATTTAAATTTATATTAGAATCTTAGAATTAAATTTAATAATAAATTATAATACTATATTAAAGATCTCTATTAGATAATTATTAAATATAAAATAATTAATAATATAAATATTTAAAAATAATTTTTCCCCTTTTAATATGTTTTTTAATTTTATATATATAAATTAAAATATTATTATTAAATTATTAATAAATTAATATAAATATTTTTATACTTATTAATGAATATAAATATTTATCATAACACCATAATGGATTACAGAATATTATTATTTATTATATATATTAAAATAATTTTATTAATACGTTTTCAATTGCACGTAAGTTTTACTAATTTTTAAATTAATTTTCCGTTTTAAAACAACAGGCAAATTAAAGTATATATAAATATATTTACAAATCTACGAGAAATTAGACTCTGGAAAACTGACGGAAAATCAAAAATTTTTAAGAAAACGGTTGTTTGGAAAATCGTTTCCCAAATTTTAAACATATATTTAAATTTATATAAGTATTACTTATATAATATATTAAATTTTTTATTTTATATATTTATAATAATATTATTATTTATAATTTTTTTATATTTTAATTTTCATTATATTTTTTATATTTAATATAAATTATATTACTAATAATTAAAAACATAATTTATTAAATATTTTATAAATCGGGCATTCATCAATCATCATCACCACTCTATCCCCCAAAGACCCGCTGGGGGGGTTTAAGGGTTGGCCCCGCCCAATATTATTTGAAAAAAACATAAAGAAATAAAAATTGTTTTTGTCCAAAAATTGAAAAAATTATGAAAGGAAGGTTTTTCAAAGAAAAAATTAAGGCTTTAACGTCCCTTTTTTAACTTAAACCTTTTTTTTAAAGTGGGGGGAGGAAAAATCTGCCTGCAGGCCGAAAACTTTAAACACTAAAGCTTTCACGGGAAAACGGCACAATGGGGACCCCCCCTAAAAACTATAAAAATTTAATCACTTTTCATGGTTTGTTTTTTGTTTTTTTTCAATCCCCGGGGGTTTTTTGGGCCAGGTTTTTTTTTTTGGGCCACAAATTAAATTACGTTCCCCGTCAAAAAACCCCCCCTTCCGCAGAAATTTTCCCCCTCTAATTTATGGCAGAACCAATTTTTTCCACTTCCCCCCTTTCGTCTTTGGGAAAAAAATCAAAACCTTCTCTTCCCCTCCAAGGGCCAATTTCCCCTTTTTTTTTAATTTGAACCCCTCACAATCCCCCCCAAAACTTTTTTCTCTTTCGGGTCTTTCCAGCCCGGTCCCAATTTTTTTCCATAAGAACACTCCAAAACCACTTAATTAAATCCCCGTTGTTTTTTTTAAAAAAAACCAACCAAACCCCTATAATCATTCCATCCCCTTTTTCCTGAAAAAAAAAAAAAACAAAAAAAAAAAACGCAAAACGCCCTTAACCAGTGTTTATATTTTTTTCCACGTGGTTTACCTATTAAAAATATCTTACTCCTTTTTCCCTCCACCTTCACATAGCACTTTTGCAAATGCAATTTTTTTTCATCTATTTTTTTATCAACTTTTCCTTTCTAATCCCTCCAAGACCTTTAAGGATTTTTTGTTTTTTTTCCAATTCCCTTTTTTAAAAACTTTGTAAAAAAATGTTTTAAGATTTATAACTTTTTAAGTTTTTAACACAAATATTTAAATTAAATATAACATTTAATAAGGGGTTAACAAAAAAAAATTTAAACAATTCCCCATGTTTTTTAAGAACCTAAAGTGGGGGTTTACTTTCAAAAGAAAAACCTTTTAAGTCCACCTTTTTTTTTTTTTAAACAATCCAACAAAGGAAAAATTTTTAAAATTTTGGCTATATTTTTTTCTCCTTTTCTCACCATTCAAACCAAAACTTTTTTTCTTCTTAACAAAATTTTTTTGGGGGCCATCAAAATCCCGTTTTCCCCCCCTTTTCCCAATCCAACATTATTATTTCTAACTTCATTTTGTTTTTAGTTCTTCGATAGATTTGGCACCGGGCTAGATATCCAAATTTTTTTTTTCCAGTTTTTGCTCTTCTATCTCTGTACTACCAAAACAAATAAATTTTTTCCCAAAAAAAAAAGAGGGCCTGTAACCAAACCAAACTAAACCAAACCATAAACTTTTTACTTTCCCTTTTTTATTTTTGGATAATGTTTTCCCTTTTTTACCAAGGAAGTGGTATTAATTCCCTCCCCCCCTCAAAATTTTTTTCCTTATTCTGAAATACACTTTTACCTGTAAAAAAGTATCACATTCAAATTCATTATTATTTATAACTAAATTATTTGACATAATATTTTTATTATTATATTAATATAGATGATTTTTATATTATATAAATTTATTATTATAATTGTTAATTATAAATAATTATTATATTTAATAAATATAAAATTACAAAAATAAAATTAAAATTATATTTAAATAATAATATAATTATATAAATTTTATTTAAATTGTCTATAAATTTTTATATTATATTTTAATATATTATTTAAAATTTATAATATTATATTTAAATATATCTATAAATATAATATTAAAATTGATATAATTAATATATTTAAAAAACAAGTTTTTAACGAACCCTAAAGTTGCAACTCCATAGGCCCTTTTTCAAGGAAGGGGGTTTTGGGAATGAAAAATTAAATAAAAAAAAAAAAATAAAAAATAAAAAGGAAACAAACCAAAAAAAAATTTAATGGGAAAAAAAAAACCCCCCAAAACCAAATTTCCCCAAAAAAGGCCCCCCCAGTGGGGAGGGGGGCAAAACCCTGGTTTTTTTTGGGGGGGGTTTTTTGAGACCGTTAATAAAAGGGGAGGAAAAACTTTTTTTGGAAAGAGGGGGGGGGAGCAATTAAAAATTTTACAGCCCAGAAAAACTTTTAGATGGGAATGGGGGGAAAAAGAAAAGTTATTCCCAAAGGAATTTTTTTAAGAAAAAGGTTTTCCCCCCCCCTTTTTGGGGGGAAAAATAAAAGGGAAAAAAAACGGCAAAAAAAACAAAGGACGGTATTTTTTTCTGGAGGGTTTTTTTTTTTCCCAGTTTATTCCCCAACGAAAAAAATTTATAGTACGTTGATATTTTTTATCATTAACAAAAATGATGTTATTTTTTTAAAAAAAATTAAATTTTAATTTCGACTTAAAATTTTTTATATTATATATTATCATTAATAAATTTTAATTATATTTAATATAAAATATATAATATAATATATTATAATGATTTATTATTAACATATAATATTATTTTTTTTTATTATAAATTTATATTCTATATAAATCATTATTTTTAACCTTTTAATAAATTGTATTTTGGACGAAATTTTTGGGGGGGGGGGGGGCCCGAAGGGGGGGGGCCCCCCCCTGGGGGCCCCCCCGAAAAATTTTTTTTTTCCCTTAAAGACAATAAAAAATTTTTTTTCTATATTTCTTACAATTTAAAAAATATAATAAAAAAAAATTTGGGCACGATTTATTTATATTTAAATCAATTATAAATAAAATTTCGGGTTGCCTTTTTGGTTTCCAGAAAAACAAATTCCCCGGGGGGTTAAAAAAAACTTTTCAAAATATAAAAAAGTTTTAAAACTTATTATTAAACATTCAGAAGGAAAAAAATGGAATTCATTCAGATTTTTTTTTCAAAACTAAAAAAAATGCTTTTTTTTTTTGGAAGAAATGTAGGCGAGGTGAAAGTGATCCCATATTAACCATTTGCAAAAAACCTAAAAAGGTAAATTTTTGTCTATTTTCCCTTTGTAAACAAGAATTAAAAAATTTTCAAAAATAATCTTAAAACCTTTAAAAACCAAATTTTAAATTAAACTTTTTTTTCTAGCTACGGACCCAAAAAAGGAAAAATTTCATTTTTTTTTTTTTTAATAAAAAAAAACCAATTTTTTGGGAAAATGCCAAAATTTAATATAGCATTAAGGGAAAAGAAGAGGGTTTTTTTTTTAAATTTTTTTTTTCCCTGTTTTTGGGTTATCTCATTAAAAAACCGAAAAACCGGGGGTTTTTTTTTTGGGGGGGGTAAATGGATTAAAGTAATTGAGGAAAGAAAAAAAAAATAAAAAAGAATTTTTTGGTATAAAATTATATTTTTTTAAAAACAAGGGAGGGAATTTCCTCGAAAGGCCCCAAAATTGGGGGGAAAAGATTTTTTTTTAAGTTTAAAAAAAAAAACCAGAAATGGGGAAAAATTTTAAATTTGGAAAGTTTTTTTTGGGGGAAAAAAATTTCAAAAAAAGGCCCCCAAAAATTTTTTTTCGGCCCCCCCCCAAAAAATCCCCCCTTCAAAAAGTTAGAGGAACAGTTTTTTCCTTTTGTTTTTTTTTTTTGCCAATCCATTTTTTTTTAAAAAATTTGGGGTTTTTTTTTTAACAATCCAGTTTTTTTTAACCCAAAATACTTTGTATCCCCGTTTTTTTTAACTCCCGTTTTTTTCCCCCCCTTCTGAAAAATTTTTCCCAGTTTTAAAGAAAAGAAGGCTTTTTTTAACCCAGTTTATTTTAAAAAATTTTCTGAAAAAAAACCCCAATACTTGGGAGAATTATAAATGGGATAGAAAATTTGAAAAAAAAAAAGAAGTTTTTTGGGAAAAACCAATGGAGGCCCCCCCCCAGAATGTAAATATAAAAAAATTAGGAAAAAAAAAAATATTTGGGAAATAAAAAAAAATTTTTGGAAGAATGTTTTTTTTTTTTAAACTCGGGGTTTGCCAATTTTAATTGTCCTTTCTCAAAATTTAATTTTCAAAACGCCCCGAAAATTTTAAAAATTTTTTTTTAAATAATTAAAAGGGTAAAGTGAAATTTTTTTTTAAAGTTTAATTTAAATATTTAAATTCCCCTTTCAAAAAAATTTTTTTTTTTTTTTTTTAGGGAAAAAAAAATTTAAAAATTTATTTTTTTTTTTTGTCCCCCTTCCCATTTTTTATATAATTTATATAATAATATATTATATCTATATTTATTACAAATTATATTTTATAAAATAATTATATTTAAAAAGCTTATATTATAATTAATTAATTTAAATATTTAATTAATATTAATATTATGAATAATGTTTATTTTCTATTTATGTAATATTTAATTTTAAATATTTAAAAATTATTATGTGATTAATTGTTAATTAAAAGAAAAAATGAACTTCTTAATATTATTTCAAAATATATTCTTGAACAATTAATATTATTAAAATATATTTTTTATTGTATTTTTTTTATTATTTAAATAGGTTAATAAATTTTATTATTAAATAAATTAATTAAATTATTTAAATTAAATAATATTAATAATTATTTTAATAAATACCGATACAATTTATATAAATTTTTACAAAATTATAATAAATATAAATTATGTTTTATTAATTAATCATAATTTTATTAGCATTTTTAAAATTTAAAGTTAGTGAAAATTTGCTTAATTTATATTTAATCTAGCGAATTTTTTTTTTTAAAGACTCTGGCCCCCCCCCAAATAAAAAAAAAAATTTTTTTTGATTTTTACCCTTCATTTTTTTGGAGGTAAATAATATATATATGAATATTTATAAATATTATTAAAAATAATTTTGTTTTAATTTAATTTTATTTAAAATTATAAATATATCTAATTAAAATTTAATATGTATTATTTAATATATAATATTAAATATATATATATATAAATATATAATATTTAAAATTATATTTATTATATTATTAATTATAAATTTTAAAAATTTAATATTATATAGTTAATATTTAAATAAAATAATTATCTTATATAAAATAGCTATCTAAAATGTTAACATCGGAAATTTGGTAATATATTTTATTATTTAATAAATATATTAATATTTTATTTACAATATAATATTATTATATATTATAATCGAAAATGGAGCTATAAATTATTACAAACTATTTGGAGAACTCATGTTTATAATGAGAGATGTTTATAATAAAAATTTTTATAATTAACATAATTTTTACATTTTTCAATTTATTTATAATTTTTTTTTTAATATTAATTTATTTTCTTTTATTTTAGTTTATATAATTATAAATATATAATTTATAAAATAATAGTATTATCATAATTTAATTTTTTATATATAAATTAATTACATAATTATTTTAAAAAATATTATATGTTTTAGTATATTTATTAATATATTAGTATATATATTTAGATGTAATTTTTAATAATAATATTTTTTAATTCATACATTATAATTATTATTAATTACATTCGTTTTTTTATAAATATAAATTAAAATTTATTTTAATATCAGATATATAATTAATAATAATTATAATTTTAAATATTATAATTTAAATAATAAGTATAATTATATTAATAATATAATAATAATATTCTAATATATTTAAAATATATAATAATATATATTATATATAATTATAAATTATAATAATCATAATATTAATTTTTTAACTATTTTTGATAGGTATATGTATATATTATAAAATTTATTTCGGAATTTTGATTAATATTTATGCTATTTAATAATTTTAAAAATATATATGCAATATTAATTAATTTAAATAAATTAATAATATTTAATAATAAATAATATTTATAAATTTAAATAAAATATAATTATTAATAATTTATTTTAAAAATATATTATATATATATTATTATATTTATAATTATAAGTACTATCTAAAAATAAAGCAATTTTTAATTTCATTGGCATGAAACTCTTTCTCACTCAAAAAAAAAAGAAAATATAAACATTTGTTACTTGATTTTTCCAAAAATAATAAATAAATAGTAAAAAAAAAAATTCAAAATTAAAATTATAAATAAAAACAGATTTTTGGTTTAAAAAAAAAAAAAATTTTTAATTAAAAAATTTTGGAAGCTTTTATATCAAACTCAAAAGAATTTTTTATCGAGATTCATACTGGAAGATTCCTTTTTTGAAATTTATTCACATTTCGCAAATTCATATTGGAAAAAACATTAGTAAGTTTGTAGTGGAAATAATTTTTTTTTTTAGAAATTAAAAACATAAAAGACATAGCTTTCCCCCCAAATTTATTTTTGGGGAAGAAAAAAGATGTATTGCGATGTTTTCCCCCCTTATGTAAGAAAAACCTTGAATTTTTTAAATTGAAAAAATTGCGAAATTTTTTGAAACATTTTTTTTTTTTTGAAAAATTTATGTTAGGTACAATAATGGAATATTCAAAAAAAAGTAACGAAAAACAATTCATTTTTAAAATTTGAAATTAAAATAAAACATGAAAATAAATGAAAACAATTAAAAATTTAAAAATTTAAAAAGGAAATTTCATAAAATTTAAAAATTTATAAAAAATAAAATAAAAATATTTTTAAAAAAGTATAAAAAAAAAAATAAACAAACATCCAAAATTTTTTTTTTTTTTAATGTCAAAAAAAATTTTTTGAAAAATGAAAAAAAATTTCCTTATTTTAAAATTTTCTGTCATGAAAGTTATAATTAAATTTTATTTTACAATTTCATTAATTAAAAGAAAAACAAAATTTATTATTGAAAAAAAAAAAAAACAAAAATATAATGAAAAATCTCAGTAAAAAATATCTTACCTAATTGGTTAATTAAAATTAATAATTATAATATCTTAACAAAAGGTGTTCATAAATATATTATTTTTATAAATTTAAATCTTAATTTTATTAAAATTAATAATTGATAAGTAATTTTTATTTATATATTAATAAAAATTATAAGTTCATAATATAAAATAATATTAAAGAATTAAACTATTAATATTTAATTTGTATAAATATTAAATATTTTAATTAAATATTAAAAATTAGATAAATTTATATATTATAGGAATTTATAAATTTATAATTTTTAAAAATTTATTTCTTATATTTTATATATAATTAAATTAATATTTAATTAAATATAATTAGTTTAATGTAGGTTAAGTAAAGGACGGAAAACTATTTAAAGTTTAGTCGTGAAAAAAGTGCATATTTTACCGGGGGGGGGGAAGAATATTTCTACAGAAAAAAAAATTTTGGGCCTCCTCTTGGCAAAGGTTCCGAAAAACCACCGGCCAATGGTTTCCGGGACTTGTGAGAAAAAACAACAACAGCCATAAAACTTCCCGAAAGGCCCTTTTTTTTTTTAAGATACGTTTTTAAAAGCCCATTTTCCATCCCTTACAATTTTAAGGTTTTTAAGATTTTTTTTCCCGACCCCCCCCGAAAAGAAACTAACTTTTTAAAAGCACGGAGGCTCGTAATTTATATCATATAATTTAAAATATAATATTATATTTTTTTAGATAATATTTTAAATATTATTCTCGCATCACACAATATATATTTAATTATAATAAAATTAAAATATTGGGTATTTAATTATGTTAGATTTAATAATAATATATAAAATTATATATTAATATTACATATAATAACTTATTCATTAAAATAATATAATATAAAATATTATTATTATAATATAATTAAATATATATATAATAAATATATTTACATAATAAATTAATTAATTTATTCAATTAATATATAGTAATATAAAATAATAAAATTTTATATATATTTTATTAAATATTTTTTTTTTTTTGAGCCCCAGGTTTTGCTTTTTATTCTACAAATTTTGAATTTTTTGTTAATAAAAAAATTGTACAAATTTTGTTTTTCTTTGTAGACTTTTCAGTGGTGTGCAAAAAATATTTTTCCCCCCCCCCCAATACAAAAGTTCTTACCTAACCTTAAAAAAAAGGGATTAAAAAAAAATTGACCCTAAATAGGAAAGGATATGATCCCTGGGGGGGAAAATTTCAAAAAGTTTTAAAAAAAAAAAAATAAAATTTGGGTTTTTTTGTTTTTAAAGGGGGGAGAAAAATTGGGGCGTCCTTGCCCCCAATGAAAAAAAACCGTAGGGAAAAAAAAAATTTTTTTGCTTTCTTAAAATTTTTTTTTTTTATTCCCCCTTAAAAAAGGGTTTTTTTTAATTTTCCCTTTTTTTTTGGGTTTTTTAAACCCCATTTGTCCTTAAATTAAAGAAAAATTTTGTGATTTTTTTGTTTTTTAGAAAATTTTTTGGGTTAAAAATGAAATTTTGGGGGGTTTTTGAAAAATTGGTTTTTTTCTTGTGTTATTTCCAAAACGGGAGAAAGGGTTAAAATCGGGGTTTTTGAAAAAAAGGGGTTTAGGGAAAAAAAAGTTTTGGGGTTAAAAATCAAGTTTTAGGAAAAATAGTTGTTTTTGGGTTTTTGGTTTAGTTTACCTAAAGGGGAAATAGTGGGGTGGAATTATTTTTTAGTCTAAATTTCTGAAAAAAAAAATTGTTTTTTTTTTTTTAAGTCTCCGCGTTTGAATAAAAAAGACCATTTTTTTAGGGGGGGGGAAATTAAAACTTTATGCTTTTTCATTATTTTGGTTTTTGAAATTGTTTTTTTCCCCTAAAAAGTAGGTTTGGGGAAATATAGAAAAAAATCTTAGGTAAAAATGAAAAATTTTTATTTTGGGGGGGGTTTCCCTAAGGAAAAAAAAAAAGCTTTTGGGACGTTTTTTTTTGTTTTTCGGTTTTTTTTTTTTTTTTAAGTTAAATTAAGGATTTTAAAAATATAAAAGCCCCGGTGGGTTTTTTTCCACGGGTTTTTGGGGGTTAAAAAAGGGAGAGTGGTTAATTTTTTTTAACCATGTTTTTGGGGAAAAGGGGTTTTTTTTTTAAATATTTGGAATATTTTACAGATTTTTTCCCTAAATACTATATTATATTTATTAAATATTAAAAATAATATTAAATTAAATATATAATTTTATATTTTTTATAATCTTTTAAATAGATTTATATATTTTTTTATTTATTTATTATATTCTACTATTTTTATTTTAATAATTTAATTTAAAATTATTATATAAATAAATAATAACAAATTTAAATATAATATATATAATTATCATTATATTATTAATTTATATAAATATAAATTATATTATTATTTATATATATATAAGAAAAAACTTTAATTCCTCTAATACACTCAATTTTATTATTCTATTATTTCACATACATCCTATATATAATTAAATCATTTTAATAAACTATATAAAGCAAAATATTAATTATTATCTAATATTTATTAAATATTTAAAAAAAATTTATTTATTATATATAATTATTTTATATATATATATAGTTTTGTTGGGTTTGTTGGGGGGGGGGTGGGTTGGGTATGGTGTTTTGGTTTGGGTTTTGTTTTGTTGGGGGGGGGTTGTGGGGGGTGGGGGGGTTTTGGGGGGTTTAGAAGTGGTTTTTTTGGTTGGTTGTTAGGTTGGTGGGTTTTTTAAGGGTGGGGTTGTTTATTGGGTGGGGGGTTTGGGGAAGTGGGGTTTCGTCAGTCACTTCCATTCAAAAGCAGAAACTAAATTTCAGCTTTTTTTTGACGGAAAAAAAAAAAAAGCAAAAAAAAAAATAAAAGTAAAAAACAAAAAAGGAACAGGAAAAAGGCTCATATTTGTAAGCTTTAATCAATTTTATTTAGCCCCGACTCACAAGCTTTAAAATAGCTTTTATTAATTTCGCATGGTCCATCAAGTTGGGAATAAAAAACCCAGAATGCTGAAATGGAAAAAAATGAAAAAAAAACCATTTTAAAAAAAGAATCCCTCTTTCTTTCTAAAATGTTTTATTTTTTTTTTTTTTTTTTTTTTTTGGGTTTTGAAAGGAAATAAAAATATTTTATATATTAAAGAAAAATCCTTTCCCTTTCCCTAATGTTTTCCTTAAACCTCAAATAAAAAGGCCTTTTTTTTTAAAAAACCTTTTTCCTCTACTCCTTCCCTTAAGAGGCTCCAATTTTTTTTAATTTTTTTTTCAGGCTTTTCCTAACATTCTCTCATAAACTTGCATCATGGCACATAAGAAACCCGTCCCCTAAAATTATTTTTTAATAAAATTGTTTAAATAATCCTTTTTGCCCCCTACATATCTTTGCGGTTTACCCTGGGGGTTTTTTTTAATTAAATTTGTTAATAATGGTTGGACAAATGGAAATTTTGATTATTCTTTAATTTTTTAAAAAAAATTAATTGATGTTTTAACTTTAAATTTTTTATCATAATATAATAATAATATAAAAAAAATTGTATATATTATTTATATATCTTGAGTTAGTTATTATATAATTAAATAATTAATTAATAATTTTAAATTAAATATAATTTTTTATTTAAAAATTAATAAAATTATAAATATAATATTACAGTCTCGTATCGTGAGTTTACTCAAGGGGGGCCCCAGGGGGCCCCGCCGAAAAAATTTTTTTTAGATAACTAAAGCCCGCCCCCAAATTTTAAAGTAAATCAATAAATCCCCACCGGTTTTAAATACAATAAAAATTATTTTGAATGAAAAAAAAAAAAGGTTTAATTGAAAATAATATATATTAATAATTTTATGATTTATTTATAAAAATTTTAATAAAATATTAATTTATATTTTTTAATACTTTTTATATAAATAAATATTAAATAATAATAATTCGTATTTTTTTTTTTGGTTTTTTCTGGCCCCCCCCCCCGAAAAAAAAAAATCTGGGAATTTAAACTCCCCCCACCTTTTGGTAAATATATAATATTTAAATAAGAATAATTGTAGAAAATATATAAATTATATATTAATAATAATTATTAAATTAAATAAAAATTAAATAATAAGAATAAATTAAATAAACTAATAAATAATATAAATTATACCTATACTATTTATTATACAATAGTAATATTCCTGTTATGTTATTATATATTTTCTTTTTATTAAAAAATATAAGAAATTATTTCTTTTGTTTTAATTTTTTTTTTTTTTTTTTGGAAAATCGTTTTTATTTGAAAGAAAAGAAGTTTAAAAAATTTGTCCATTTTGTTATTTTGGCAAAATTTTTTTTGGCCGGGGGTCCCCCATTAAAAAATTTCGTAAAAAAAATTTCTAATGTTTTTTGGGCACAATTAATCCTGTGGTTTTCAAAATTTGTTTTTTTTTATAAAATTTTTTTTGGGGAAAACTTCCCCCTTTATTTATTTTTTTTTCTCAAATTTCCCTCTTTTTGACATTTCCCAAAAATTGGGGATAAAATTTTTATTTTTCAGTTGGCTTTTTGCAAACGTTAAAAGGAAAAAAATTATCCCACCTGAGCCTTTTTTCAAGTTCCCCCCCCCCCAAAAAAAAAAAAAAAAATTTTTTTGGTTTTGGGCTTTTTCTTTTTTGAAAATTCTTTTTTTTTACTTTTTTTTTTCTTGTCGCTTTTTTTTGAGCCTTTAAAAAAAACAAACAAAAACCTTTCATTTGGGCCCCCCGGTAATTTTCCCAGGAAAACGGATTTTCGGACCTCGAAATTCTAGCGTGTTCCTTTTTAAACAGAGCGTCATTAAATTTTTTATAATTTTTTCCTGCTGTTCCTTTCAATGGAAAGCCGCTAAACCTAACAAGGCTTCTAAATTTTTTAAACCCTTTCTTTACAGCTTTTTTTTCTTAAAAATGTTCTTTTTCTATTTACACAAACTTTAAAAAAATCCTTTAAAAAACTAATTAAATTTTTGGCTAAATTTGGTCCTACAATAGATATTTTTTTGGATAATTGAAGTTTCAAATATTAAATTTTTTTGATTGCCACAATTCAATATTTTTCGTATGGGGGTTACTACCTTTTCCCCAAAAATTGGGTTATAACCTTTTAACTTTTAAATTCGGGTAATTAAAATTTTTTTCCAATTTTTTGTTACCTTTGATTTTTTTTTGGGACCAATTTTAAAAATTTAAATTTCAAAATTTTTCCTCTTTTTTTTGGGGGGGGAATAAAAAATCATATGTATAATAGGGAGGATTCCTTCTTTCTTCAAATTTTTTTTTTTGGTTTGGTTTCTTTTTTTCCAATTTCCCCATAATCATTTTTTTTTGTAAATTTTGAATAAAAGCTGACATTAAAAATATTAAACCTTAGTTAGAATGTAAATTTGGGAATATATTTGGTTACATTTTATAATAGTTGCGGTGATAAAACGGGAGTTACAAAGAAAAAAAATTTCCCCCCTGGGGGGTAAAATAACCCCTTTTTATAATTATTTCCGGCCCATTTATTTTGGAGCCAACAAAACTTAACAACCTGAAATTTAAGAAACCTTAAGCTGTCCCCCAGTCCCGGGGTCCCCCAAAACCTGAATTGCAAATTTTTTTTAACTTCTTTTTGTACGTCAAAAGTTTCCCTTTTTCCCCTTTCAAGGGACAAAAATGCCTCATTAAAAAATGTCGCATACTTTCCCTGAAAGGAACAAAAAAGAAAGGAAAAAAAAAAAAGTATTTAAGTAAATAGTAATACAAAACGGTCGAGTGTGAGAGAAAAAAAAAAAAAGAAAAGAAAGAAGAAAGAAAGCAAGAAAAAGAAAGAAAAGAGGAGAAATTTAAGGATTTGTTTGGGTAGAAACTTGTAAATGAAAAAACAATCAAAATTTTTGAAAAAGAAAAAAAAAGATTTGAAATTTATATTAGTAAAAATATTCCCCGTTTTAAGACAAGTGTTTTGATCATTACCGCAGATAAACGCCTGAAGAAATTGGGGTTTGTTTCCCCTATTTTTTAATTATAACTTCCCTTTTGGAAAAAAATGTTTAACGGCCCTTAATTTATCCCCTTTTTTGGAAAGTTTGGGGGGAAAAAAACCCCACCAATTTTTTATTTTTGGCGCAGAAATGGAGAAAATTTGGAAATACATTCAGTATAATAATAATATATTAAATATTTATATAATAAAATATAAAACAATTTCATTAAAATCATACTCCCTTTAACTATCTATTAATTCATTTTATTTTATTTAATCAACAAAAAATATAAATATATATATTTTTTGAATAATAAATTTTATTATAAATTTTATGTTATTTAAAATTTGTTTTATCAAATTTAAATGATTGCTTTTTTAGATTCTTATTCTTTTTGTTGGGGTTTTTTGGTTTGGGGGTGGGTTTGGTTTGGGGTTTTTGTTTGGCGTTGAAGGAAGGAAGAGGAGTGTGGGGGTTGGGGGTGCCCCAAATGTGGGGTTGGGGTGTTTTTGGGTTGGGCGGGTTTGTTAGGTTTTTGGGGGGGGTTTTTGGGTTTTGGGTGTGAAGATTGGGGTGGTTTTTGGGTTGGGGGGGGGGGGGGGGTTTGGGCGGTGTTGGGGGGGGCGGTTGGGGTGGGGTGTTCCTTAATAAGTTTTAAATTTTTTGGTAATTTTTTTCAATATTTGGTAACCCATTTACAGTAAAAGTTTTAATTTTATTTGGTTCCTATATAAGTACAATAGAATTCATTTTTATTATTAATAACGTCGTATAATTCGAAGAATAAGAAGAAGTTTTTCTTTTAATTTTAAAAATTGATTTATTTGTAATTTTTCAAAAATAATTATTATACCCCCAGGGTTACGGGGCCCCAAAAGGAATTAAAACTAAAAACGTAAAATCCGCCCCTCAAAAACCTAACTCCTAACCGTTGTTTTAGTTTTTTAAAAAAATTATTCTTCCCCTAATTTTTTTTCCCTACATTGGAACCTTTTAAAAATTATTTTTTAATTTTATAAATCTAACAATTTTAATAAAAATTTTGTTTTTTTTAACATTTTTTTTTTTTAAAAAAACGGGTTAAAAAATAAAAACCTCTTTTTTTTTTACAGAAAAAACCAATAAAAGTCAAGAGTTTTTTTTACTTTTTTTCCCCAAAATATTAAAATTATCAGGCTTCTTTAGGGGGGGAAAAACAAGGTTTTTTTGTCTTCCTTTGAAAATACAGCAGATATTGAATGTAGCAATTTTATTTGGTTTAAAGTTGTTTAGTTTCTGATTGCTATTTTGGTTTTTTGCCTTTTTTTCTTTTTTTTTTATTTAATTTTAAATTTAATATCAAAATTTGGGGCCCTATTTTTTTTAAGTCACTTGTATGGTTATGTGTCCGGGAAAATTAAAAAAAACGAAAAAATCTACATTTTATTTAAAAGCAAAATGCCCAAACATAAAAGGCAATGTGAAAAATATTCATTTACTGAAATTTAATTTTTTATTTTTCCAACAGGGGGTGTTCTTTTTTTATTAAAGTTTGGGAAAAATTTCAAGAAAAAATTTTTTTGTTTTTTGAAAAAGTCCTTTGCCTTTTAACCAAAACAAAAAAGCCCCACCCCTTAAACAACATCCGTTTTTTTTGAATAAATAATTGTTTTATTAGTTAATATTATTTATAATTATTATATATTAAAATATATTTAATAATTTTATTAAATAATATTTATATATAACAATATATATTTAATTTTTCCTATACTTATAATTTAATTAAATTTTTATACAACTTAAAATATTAATATATTTTAAAGTACTAATAAATTTAATTAATATATAATATTTTATCATAATATTATTTATATTATATAATTTTTTAATAAATATTTAATAATTATATATCTAATTATTATTATAAATTATTTATTATAACAAATATATATTTTAAATATTTCTAATAATAATTATAATAAATTTAAATTATTAAAATTACAAAATAACAAAATAATTAATATTATAATAAATTTATAATTAATCAAATTTATTTTTTTATTATATAATTTATAATGGAAGGAAGAAGAAAAGAAAAGAAGAGAAGGGGAGAGAGAGGAAAGGGGGAGAGAGAAGAAGAGAAGAAGGGGAAAAGAGAGGTGGAAGAAGAGGAAGAAGGAAAAAGAGGAACGATTTT
>JABUQX010020172.1:0-12481 GCA_015478945.1 Trachelipus rathkii
CAAAAATAAATTAAGAACCTTTTACTCCAAAGCTATACAGCTATTAAAATCCGAAGACACCTAGTGTTCCTCACACAAAACCTTTTTTAAAAACTATCAAAATCACTTTTCTACGACTTGTATTTCAGGAGGAATAGCATTTTTATGTTCGACAACAAATCCAAACACAAAATCAAGAATTTAGCAAATTTCACATTTAGACAAAAAAATAAGAACCTGTTATCCAAAAGTAACACAGCTTATTACACATCCGAAGACACCCTAGTGTTCCTACACAAAAACTTTCTAAAAATATCAAAAATCACTTTTCTAACTTGTAATCTTAGGAGGAATAACCATTTATATGTCGAACCACAAAAATCCAAAAAAAAAATTTAAAAGCAAAAATTTTCCCCAACATTTTAGACAAAAATAAATTAGAATGTTTACTCCAAAAGTATAACAGCTATTACAATCCGAAGACACCCTAGTTCCTCACACAAAACCTTTCTAAAAATATCAAATAACTTTTCTACGACTTGTATTTCAGGCGGAATGGCCTTTAATGTTCGAACCACAAAAATCAAAAATTTACAAATTTCCACATTTTGCACAAAAATTAATTAAGAACTGTTACTCCAAAAGTATAACATATTACAAATTCGAAGACACCCTAGTGTTCCTCACACAAATACCTTTCTAAAAATATAAAATCATATTTCTACGACTTGTATTTTGCAGGAGGAATAGCTTTATATTGTTTCGAACCACAAAATCTAAAAACTTCCAAAGTTTTAGACATTTGACAAAATAAATTAAGACCTGTTACTCCAAAAGTATACAGCTATTAAAAATGAAGACACCCTAGTGTTTCTCACACAAAACCTTTCTAAAAATATTAAAAATACTTTTCTACGACTTGTATTTCAGGAGGAATAGCCATTTTAATGTTAAAATAAACTAAAAATCAAAAATTTACAAATTTCCAACATTTTGACACAAATAAATTAAGAACCTGTTACTCCTATAACACCTATTACAAATCCGAAGACACCTATTTATTCCTCACACAAAACCTTTCTAAAAATATCAAAATATACTTTTCTACGACTTTGTATTTCAGAGGATAGCATTTTATATGTCGAACACACAATCCAAAAATTTCCAATTTCAACATTTTGACAAATAATTAAGACACCTGTTAGCTCGCAAAGTATAACAGCTATTTACAAATCCGAAGCATCCTAGTGTTCCTCAACACAAAATTTTCTAAAAATATCAAAATCACTTTTTCTACGACTTTGTATTTCAGGAGGAATAACCATTTATATGTTTGAACCATAAAAAATCCAAAAATTTCAAATTCAACATTTTGACAAAAAATAAATTAAGAACCTGTTACTCCAAAGCTATAACAGCTATTACAAATTCCGAGACACCTAGTGTTCCTCACAACAAAAACTTTCTAAAATTCAAAACATTTTTTTCTACGACTTGTATTTCAGGAGGAATGACCATTTAAATGTTCGAACCACAAAAATCCAAAAATTTACAAATTTCAACATTTTGACAAAAATAAATTAAGAACCTGTTACTCCAAAAGTATAACAGCTATTACAAATCCGAAGACACCCTACTGTTCCTCACACAAAAACCTTTCTAAAAATATTAAAATCACTTTTCTACGACTTGTATTTCTGGAGGAATTGCCATTTATATGTTCGAACCACAAAAATCCAAAAATTTCCAAATTTCAAAATTTTGACAAAATAAAATTAAGAACCTTTTACTCCAAAAGGTATAACACTATTACAAATCCGAGACACCCAGTGTCTCACACAAAAACCTTTCTAAAAATATCAAAATCACTTTTCTACGACTTGTATTTCAGGAGGAATAGCCATTTATATGTTCGAACCACAAAAATCCAAAAATTTACAAATTTCAACATTTAGACAAAAATAAATTAAGAACCTGTTACTCCAAAAGTATAACAGCTATTACAAATCCGAAGACACCCTAGTGTTCCTCACACAAAAACCTTTCTAAAAATATCAAAATCACTTTTCTACGACTTGTATTTCAGGAGGATGGCCATTTATATGTTTGAACCACAAAAATCCAAAAATTTCCAAATTTCAACATTTTGACAAAAAATAAATTAAGAACCTGTTACTCCAAAAGTATAACAGCTATTACAAATCCGAAGACACCCTAGTGTTCCTCACACAAAAACCTTTCTAAAAATATCAAATTAACTTTTCTACGACTTGTATTTCAGGAGGAATAGCCATTTATATGTTCGAACCACAAAAATCCAAAAATTTTACAAATTTCAACATTTTGACAAAAATAAATTAAGAACCTGTTACTCCAAAAGTATAACAGCTATTACAAATCCGAAGACACCATAGTATTCCTCACACAAAAACCTTTCAAAAAATATCAAAATAACTTTTCAACGACTTGTATTTCAGGAGGAATAGCCATTTATATGTTCGAACCACAAAAATCCAAAAATTTCCAAATTTCAAAATTTTGACAAAAATAAATTAAGAACCTGTTACTCCAAAAGTATAACAGCTATTACAAATCCGAAGACACCCTAGTGTTTCCTCACCAAAAAACTTTTCAAAAATATCAAAATAACTTTTCTACGACTTGTATTTCAGGAGGAATAGCCATTTATATGTTCGAACAACAAAAATCCAAAAATTTACAAATTTCAACATTTTGACAAAAATAAATTAAGAACCTGTTACTCCAAAAGTATAACAGCTATTACAAATCCGAAGACACCCTATTGTTCCCCAAACAAAAAAACATTTATAAAAAATAAAATAACTTTTCTACGACTTGTATTCCAGGAGGAATGCCATTTATATGTTCGAACACAAAAATCCAAAAATTTACAAATTCAACATTTTGACAAAAAAAATTTAAGGGGGGGGAACCTGTTACTCAAAGATAAGCAGCTATTACAAATCGAAGACACCTAGTGTTTCCTAACAAAAACCTTTTCTTAAAATAATCAAAATAACTTTTCTCACTTGTATTTCGGAGGAATAGCATTTTATGTTCGAACCACAAAATCCAAAAATTTACAAATTTTTCAACATTTTGACAAAAATAAATTAAGACCCTGTTACAAAAGTATTACAGCTATTACAAATCCGAAGAACACCCTAGTGTTCCTCACAAAAACACCAAAAAATATCAAATCACTTTTCTACGACTTGTAATTCAGATGATAGCCATTTGATTATGTTCGAACAAAATCTAAAAACTTCCACTTTTAAACATTTTGGACAAATAATTATTTAAGAACTGTTTACTCCAAAAGTATAACGCTATTACAAAATCGAAGACACCTAGTGTTTCTTCCCACAAAATCCTTTCTAAAATATAAAAATCACTTTTCTTTTCTACGACCTGTATTTTCAGGAGGAATAGCCATTTATATGTTTCGAACCACAAAAATCAAAAATTTCCAAAATTTCAACATTTTAAACAACAATAAATTAAGAACCTGTTATTCCAAAAGTATACAAGCTATTACAAATCCGAAGACACCTTTGTTCTCACACAAAAACTTTTCTAAAAATATAAAATCACTTTCTACGACTTGTATTTCAGGAGGAATAACCATTTATGTTTGAACCACAAAAATATCCAAATTTCAACATTTTGACAAAAATAAATTAGAAACCTGTTATCCAAAAGTATAACAGCTATACAAATCCGAAGACAACCTAGTATATTTCTCACACAAAAACCTTCTAAAAATATCAAATCACTTTTCTCGACTTGTATTTCAGGAGGAATGACCATTTAAATGTTCGAACCACAAAAATCCAAAAATTTACAAATTTCAACATTTTGACAAAAATAAATTAAGAACCTGTTACTCCAAAAGTATAACAGCTATTACAAATCCGAAGACACCCTAGTGTTCTCAGCACAAAAACTTTCTAACAAAATATCAAAATAACTTTTCTACGACTTTTATTTAAGGAGGAATAGCCATTATATATGTTTGAACCACAAAATCCAAAAATTTACAAATTTCAACATTTTTGACAAAATAAATTAAGAACCTGTTACTCCAAGAGTATAACAGTTTACAAATCCGAAGACACCCTACTGTTCCTCACAAAAAACCTTTTCTAAAAATATTAAAATTACTTTTCTACCGACTTGTATTTCTGGAGGAATTGCATTTATATGTTCGAACCACAAAATCCAAAAAATTTCAAATTTCAAATTTTTGAAAAAATTACAATTAAGAACTTTACTCCAAAAGTATGACATTATTGCAAATCCGAAGAACCCTAGTTTCCTTACACAAAACCTTTCTAAAAATATAAATACTTTTTCTACGACTTGTATTTTCAGGAGAATAGCCATTTATATGTTCGAACCACAAATCAAAAATTTCCAAATTTAAACATTTTGACAAAAATAAATTAAGACTATTCCAAAAGTTTAACAGCTATTACAAATCCGAAGACACCTAAGTGTTCCTCACACAAAACCTTTCTAAAAATATCAAAATAACTTTTCTACGACTTGTATTCAGGAGGAATAGCCATTTATATGTTCGAACACAAAAATCCAAAAATTCCAAATTTTAACATTTTGACAAAAATAAATTAAGAACCTGTTACTCCAAAAGTATAACAGCTATTACAAATCCGAAGACACCCTAGTGTTCCTCACACAAAAACCTTTCTAAAAATATCAAAATAACTTTTCTACGACTTGTATTTCAGAAGGAATGACCATTTATATGTTCGAACCACAAAAATCCAAAAATTTCCAAATATCAACATTTTGACAAAAATAAATTAAGAACCTGTTCTCCCAAAGCTATTAACAGCTATACAAATTCGAAGACACCGCCTAGTGTTCCCACACAAAAAACCTTTCTAAAAATATCAAAATCCACTTTTCAACGACTTGTATTTCAGGAGAATTTACCATTTATATGTTTTCGACCAAATCAAAATTCAAAAATTTAAAATTTCAAAAATTTTGAACAAAATAAATTAAGGACCTGTTTCACCAAAAGTATAACAGCTATACAAATCCGAAGACACCCTAGTGTTCCTCACACAAAAACCTTTCTAAAATATCAAATAACTTTTCTACGACTTGTATTTCAGGAGGAATAGCCATTTATATGTTCGAACCACAAAAATCCAAAAATTTACAAATTTCAACATTTTGACAAAAATAAATTAAGAACCTGTTACTCCAAAAGTATAACAGCTATTACAAATCCGAAGACACCCTAGTGTTCCTCACACAACAAAAACCTTTCTAAAAAATATCAAAATCACTTTTTTCTACGACTTGTATTTAAGGAGGAATGGCCATTTATATGTTTCCGAACACAAAAATCCCAAAAATTTCCAAATTTTCAAAAGTTTCCCCATATGTAAATTAAGAACCTGTTATTCCAAAAGTATAACAGCTATTACCAAATCCGAAGACACCCTAGTGTTTCTTAGACACAAAACAACCTTTCTAAAAATTCAAAATCACTTTTTCTACGACTTGTATTCAGGCAGGAATAGCCCCCAAAATTTTATATGTTCGAAAAACTCAAAAAATCTAAAAACTTCCAAATTTTACATTTTGACAAAAATAAATTAAGGACCACCTGTTACTCCAAAGGTATAACAGCTATTACAAATCCGAACCCCTAGTGTACCTTTTCTAAAAAACCTTTTCTAAAAATATGCAAACTAATACTTTTCTACGACTGTATTTTCAGGAGGAATGCCATTCTATATGTCGAACGACAAAATCCAAAAAATTTATGAAATTTTTCCATTTTAACAAAAAATAAAGAAAGAACCTGTAAAGCGAAAAATTTTTTGATTGTGCTTCCAAATATGAAGACACCCTAGTGTTCCTCACACAAACACTAAAAAAAATATTCAAATAATTTTTCCTACGACTTGTATTTCGGAGGACATAGCCCATTTATATGAACCACAAAAATCCAAAAATATACAAATTTCAACATTTTGACAAAAAATAAATTAAGAACCTGTTACCTCAAAAGTATAACAGCTATTTAAAATCCGAAACACCCTAGTTTTCCTCACACAAAAACCTTTTCTAAAAATATCAAAATAACTTTTCTACGACTTGTATTTTACCAGAAGGAATGACCATTTATATGTTCGACCCAAAAATCCAAAAATTTTCAAAATTTCAAACAATTTGAACAAAATAATTAAGAACCTGTTAATCCAAAAGTATAGCAGCTATTACAAATCCGAAGACACCATAGTGTTCCTCACACAAAAACCTTTCTAAAAATATCAAAATCACTTTTCTACGACTTGTATTTCAGGAGGAATGACCATTTAAATGTTCGAACCACAAAAATTCAAAAATTTACAAATTTCAACATTTTGACAAAAATAAATTAAGAACCTGTTACTCCAAAAGTATAACAGCTATTACAAATCCGAAGACACCCTAGTGTTCCTCACACAAAAACCTTTCTAAAAATATCAAAATAACTTTTCTACGACTTGTATTTCAGGAGGAATAGCCATTTATATGTTGAAGCCACCAAAAATCCAAAAAAATTTACAAATTTCAACATTTTGACAAAAATAAATTAAGAACTGTTACTCCAAAAGTAATAACAGCTATTACAAATCCGAAGACACCCTAGTGTTCCTCACACAAAAACTTTCTAAAAATATCAAAATCACTTTTCTACGACTTGTATTTCAGGAGGAATTGCCATTTATATGTTCGAACCACAAAAATCCAAAAATTTACAAATTTCAAAATTTTGACAAAAATAAATTAAGAACCTGTTACTCCAAAAGTATAACAGCTATTACAAATCCGAAGACACCCTAGTGTTCCTCACACAAAATCACTTTTCTACGACTTGTATTTCAGGAGGAATAGCCATTTATATGTTCGAACCACAAAAATCTAAAAACTTCCAAATTTTAACATTTTGACAAAAATAAATTAAGAACCTGTTACTCCAAAAGTATAACAGCTATTACAAATCCGAAGACACCCTAGTGTTCCTCACACAAAAACCTTTCTAAAAATATCAAAATAACTTTTCTACGACTTGTATTTCAGGAGGAATAGCCATTTATATGTTCGAACCACAAAAATCCAAAAATTTACAAATTTCAACATTTTGACAAAAATAAATTAAGAACCTGTTACTCCAAAAGTATAACAGCTATTACAAATCCGAAGACACCATAGTGTCCTCACAACAAACCTTCTAAAAATATCAAAATCATTTTTCTACGACTTGTATTTCAGGAGGAATAGCCATTATATGTTCGAACCAAGAAAAAACCAAAAATATAAAAATTACAACAATTTGAGCCAAAAAGAAAATAAGAAACGGTTTTAGTCTAAGAGTAAAACAGCTTTACAAATCCGAAAGAACCCTAGTGTTCCTCCACAAAAACCCTTTCTAAAAATATCAAAATAACTTTTCTACGACTTGTATTTCAGAAGGAATGACCATTTATATGTTCGAACCACAAAAATCCAAAAATTTCCAAATATCAACATTTTGACAAAAATAAATTAAGAACCTGTTACTCCAAAAGATAACAGCTATTACAAATTCGAAGACACCCTAGTGTTCCTCACATAAAAACCTTTTCTAAAAAATATTCAAATCACTTTTCTCAACGACTTGTATTTCAGGAGGAATGACCATTTAAATGTTTGAATCCAACAAAAATTTCAAAAATTACAAATTTCAACATTTTGACAAAAATAAATTAAAGAACCTGTTACTCCAAAAGTATAACAGCTATTACATACGAAGACACCCTAGTGTTCTCACACAAAAACCTTTTCTAAAAAACCTTTTCTAACTTATTGTACGACCTTGTATTTCAGGAGGAATTACCATTTATATTTGAACCACAAAAATCCAAAATTTAAAATTTCAACATTTTGACAAAAATAAATTAAGAACTGTTACTCCAAGTATAACAGCTATTACCAAATCCGAAGACAACGTAGCTTCGCTGTATTATTGAATAAAATATCAAAAATTACTTAAAATTAAATAATCGGGAGGAATTGATTTATATGTGAACCACAAAAATCCAAAAAATTTTACAAATTTCAACATTTGTGACAAAAATAAATTAAGAACCTGTTATCCAAAAGTATAACAGCTATTACAAATCCGAAGACAGCCTAGTGTTCTCACACAAAAACCTTTCTAAAATATCAAAAATCAACTTTTTCTACCCTTTGTAATTTCAGAGGAATTGCCAGTTTATATGTTCGAACCCACAAAAAATCCAAAATTTCAAATTCAAAATTTTTGACAAAATAATTAAGAACCTGTTACTCACTCCAAAAGTATAACAGCTATTCAAAATCCGAAACACCCTTGTGTTCCTCACACAAAAACCTTTCTAAAAATATTAAAATAACTTTTCTACGACTTGAATTTCAGGAGGAATAGCCATTTATAAGTTCGAACAACAAAAATCCAAAAATTTACAAAATTTCCATCAAATTTTTGACAAAAATAAATTAAGAACCTGTTACTCCAAAGCTATAGACAGCTATTACAAATCCGAAGACACGCCTAGTGTTCCTCAAACAAAAAACTTCTAAAAATATTAAAATCCCTTTCTACGACTTGTAATTTTCCAGGAGAATACCCAACAATTTAGCAAAAATTCCAAAATTTCCAAAATTTTGTCAATTTTGACAAAATAAATTAAGAACCTGTTACTCCAAAGTTATAACAGCTATTAAATTACCGAAGACACCCTTAGTGTTTCTCACTAACACAAAACCTTTTCTAAAATATCAAAATCACTTTTCTACGACTTGTATTTCAGGAGGAATAGCATTTATATGTTCGAACCCCAAAATCCAAAAATTTCAAATTTCAAAATTTTGACAAAAATAAATTAAGAAACCTGTTACTCCAAAAGTATAAGAGATAATACAAATCCGAAGACACTCTAGTGTTCCTCACACAAACCTTTCTAAAAAATATCAAAATCACTTTCCTACGACTTGTATTTCAGGAGGCATAGCCATTTATATGTTCGAAAAAAAATTATATCTCAAAAATTTACAAAATTTCAACATTTTGAAAAAATAAATTAAGAACCTGTTACTCAAAAGTATAACAGCTATTACAAATCCGAAGACACCCTAGTGTTCCTCACACAAAAACCTTTCTAAAAATATCAAAATCACTTTTCTACGACTTGTATTTCAGGAGGAATAGCCATTTTTATGTTCGAACCACAAAAATCCAAATTCCAATTTCAACATTTTGACTAAAATAAAATTTAGACCTGTTAATCCTAAAAGTATAACTAGCTATTACAAATCGAAGACACACTAGTTTCCTCACACAAAAAAAACCTTTCTAAAAAATCAAAATCACTTTTCTACGACCTGTATTTTCAGGAGGAATAGCCATTTAATTGTTCGAACCACAAAAAATCCAAAAATTTACAAATTTCAACATTTTGACAAAAATAAATTAAGAACCTGTTACTCCAAAGTATAACAGCTATTACCAAATCCGAAGACACCCTAGTGTTCCTCACACATAAAAAATATACAAATCACTTTTCTACGACTTGTATTTCAGGAGGAATTGCCCATTTTATAAACTGTTGCGACCACAAAATCCAAATATTTCCAAAATTTCAATCATTTGACAAAAAAAATAAATATTAAGAACCTGTTTCTACTACGCAAAAAAAGTATAACAGCTATTACAAATCCGAAACCCCTAGTGTTCCTCACACAAAAAACCTTTCAAAAAATATCAAAAATCACTTTTCTTACGACTTGTATTTGCAGGAGGAATAGCCATTTATAAGTTCGAACCACAAAAATCCAAAAATTTAACAAATTTCAACATTTAGACAAAAATAAATTAGGAACCTGTTACTCCAAAAGTAAAAGCTATTACAAATCCGAAGACAACCTAGTGTTCCTCACACAAAAACCTTCTAGAAAATATCAAAATCACTTTCTACGACTTGTATTTCAGGAGAATAGGCATTTATATGTTCGAACCACAAAATCCAAAAATTTCCAAATTTCAAAATTTGACAAAAATAAATTAAAGGAACCTGTTTACTCCAAGTATAACAGCCCCCCCCCTTTTAAAAAATTTTTCCCCCGAAAAAAAAAGACACCCCTTAAAAGGTTGGGGGGGGTTCCTCACACAAACTTTCTAAATATCAAAATCACTTATTCTACGACTTGTATTTCAGGAGGAATAGCCATTATATGTTCGAACCACAAAAATCTAAAAAACTTCCAAATTTCAACATTTTGAAAAAATAAATTAAGAACCTGTTATTTCAAAAGTTATAACAGTTATTACAAATCCGAAGACACCCTGGTGTTCTCCAAATACAAAAACCTTTCTAAAAATATCAAAATAACTTTTCTACGACTTGTAATTCAGGAGGAATAGCCATTTATTATGTTTTCGAACACAAAAAATCCAAAATTTACAAATTTCAACCATTTTGACAAAAATAAATAAGGAAGACAGTTACTCCAAAAGTATAACAGCTATTACAAATCCGAAGACACCAAAGTATTCTTCCTCAATTACAAAAACCTTTCTAAAAATATCAAAATCAGTCACTTTTACGACTTGTATTTCGGGAGGAATAGCCATTTATATTTTCGAACCACCAAAAATCCAAAAATTTACAAATTTCAACAATTTTGACAAAAATAAATTAAGAACCTGTTACTCCCAAAGTAATAACAGCTATTACAAATCCGAAGAAACCCTAGTGTTCCTCACACAAAACCTTTCTAAAAATATATAAATCACTTTTCTACGACTTGTATTTTAGGAGGAATTGCCATTTTAATGTTCGATACCACAAAAATCCAAATATTTCAAATTTTCACATTTTGACAAAAAATAAATTAAGAACCTGTTACTCAAAAAGTATAACAGCTATAACAAATCCGAAGACACCCTAGTCTTCACACAAAAACCTTTCAAAAATATCAAAATCACTTTTCTAAGCGACTTGTATTTCAGGAGGATTTTCCATTTTATGTTCGAACCACAAAAATCCAAAAATTTACAAATTTCAACAATTTTGACAAAAATAAATTTAGAAACCAGTTACTCCAAAAGTATAACAGCTAATTAAAAATCCGAAGACACCATAGTGTTCTCACTACAAAAACTTTCTAAAATATCAAAATAACTTTCTACGACTTGTATTTTCAGAGGAATAGCCAATTTATAATGTTTCGAACCTACAAAAATCAATATTTCCAATTTCAACATTTTTGACAAATAATTAAGAACTGTTACTCCAAAAGTATAACAGCTTTACAATCCGAAAGACCACTCTAGTTTTTCCTCACGACAAAAACCTTTCCTAAAACAATATCAAAATCACCTTTCTATCGACTTGTATTTCAGGAGAAGTAGCCTTTATATGTTCGAACCAACAAAAAATCAAAAATTTAACAAATTTTCAACATTTTGACAAAATAAATTAAAAAAACCTGTTACTCCAAAAGTATAACACTATTCAAATCCGAAGACACCCTAGTGTTCCTTACACAAAAACCTTTTTCTAAAAATATCAACATCACTTTTCTACGACTTGTATTTCAGGAAGAATTGCCATTTAATATGTTCGAACAACAAAAATCCAAAAATTTTTCCAAATTTCAACATTTTGAAAAAAATAAATTTAGAAACCTTTACATTCCAAAAGTATAACGCATTACAAATCGAAGACAACCCTAGTGTTTCCTTCACATCAAAAACCTTTCTAAAAATATCCAAATCACTTTTCTACGACGTATTTCAGGAGGAAAAGCCATTTATATGTTCGAACCACAAAAAATCAAAATTTACAAATTTCAACATTTTAGCAAAAATAACTTAAGAACCTGTTACTCCAAAAGTATAACAGCCATTACAAATCCAATCCGAAGACAACCTAGTGTTCCTCACACAAAACCTTTCTAAAAATATCAAAAATCACTTTTCTACGACTTGTATTCAGGAGGAATAGCAATTTATATGTTCGAACCACAAAAATCCAAAAAATTTCCAAATTTCAAAATTTGACAAAAATAAATTAAGAACCCGTTACTCAAAAGTAAAACAGCTATTACAAATCCGAAGACACCTTAGTGTTTTCCTCACACAAAACCTTTCTAAAATTATCAAAATCACTTTCTACGACTTGAATTTCAGGAGGAATAGCCATTTATTTGTTGAACCACAAAAATCTAAAAACTTCCAAATTTTAACATTTTGACAAAATAATTAGAACCTGTTTACTCTTTCCAAAAGTATAACAGCTATTAAAATCCGAAGACACCACTAGTGTTCCTCACACAAAAAACCTTTCTAAAATATCAAAATAACTTTTCTACGAACTGTATTTTAGGAGGAATAGCCATTTTATATGTTCGAACCCCAAAAATCCAAAAATTT
>JABUQX010020173.1:2500-7500 GCA_015478945.1 Trachelipus rathkii
ATAATTTATTTAATATTTTTAACCTTTTTATTTTCTTCGGTTTTATAATCTAACCTAAGTTTTAATATTAATAAAAAATGATTCATTTTTTAGCGACGAGGCGGTAATTTTTGACCTACTATCTAAGTGAAATTTTTGATCTTTACAATAGCGAGATTTTTTCTCTATGAAACATTTACCATAATGAATTTTATTCCTTCAATTTCTATGTTTTGATTACTTTTCTTCCTTTTTATTATTATTATTTTTATCTAAATCTCTGAATTTAAATTTTTCTAATTATACCTTTTTTATTAAAATTTTCCCAAATCTTTTATTTTCCCAATTTTCCCTTTTAGCGTTTTTGCTTACTTTTTGAGTATGATTTTAAATATTTGCATGTATAAAAAAAAATAAACAAAAAATAAGTATACATCACGTTGGGAAAAAAATGTGTATGTAAATATTATACTTTTAAGCTTTCACCGAAAAATGAGAGAGAATAAAAGATAGATAAAAACCTCGAAGACTCTTCATCCTAAAAATAAAACTGGACATCTAAAATTAAGACGAGCGAGTAAAATAGAAAGGTGGGTTTGAAAAGATGATCGGCCGGATTTTTGGTCTTCAGTGACAGACACCAAAGAACAACAAAAAACGTAGGGAGTCAGTGCGGATTTAATTTCAAAACCTTAGCGAACTAATTCTATAAGAAACGCCACAGATATTAGTATGATACTCGTGCGGCCAAACCGATCAATGTGAAATTGTCCTTTACAGAACAACACAAAAGGAAGAGGCTGAGTTAATACATAAAATTATGGCATTTATCAAAAAATGACATGAAGCGAATCAAAAAACTATTGCCTTTTTTGCTAACACCTGCAAGGAGAGAAGGGTTGGTCAGATGACCGTTAGTGGGGATCCCTAAGTTGTCCAGAAAGGTGTTATGATGACATACCTACACAAATTCTAAGATCAACCTCTATCGGAAGGAAAGTTTCAATTGTTCCGTTGAGAATTTATAAAAAAAAAGCATTCTCAACCCTGAATTAAATGTCGGTAAGACGCTTCCAAAAATAGCGCGGAACCTCTAAAATGATAGGGGAAGCTCACTTGATTGAAAAGCGAAGCTTCATGCAAAATTATTTATGCTACTTGTAACTGCATTAAAAAATGAATACTTGCTAGGATTCTCTTCTCGACTCGGGAAATGCAAAAATATGGGACAGAGGTTCTACTGTTGATTGCCAGTACATTAAACGAGGTTAAGAATACTCGGTACGCTACTCGCTCACTTTATATAGTCTACAGAGAAAAGAACGCCGAGGGGTTGACGACTAAGTAATTAATTGAAATGAACCCCAATTTTAATTATTTACGTATAAAACAACAAACTTTATATCAAAAGATACAAATATTTAAAACTAATATAATAAATAAATAAATTTTTGAATAAATGCGATATGGATGATTTCAAATAATCATTGGAAAGTTTTATGATGAAGCCATTTAGAACTCATCACGTGTTTGTCTACAGGAGTATTTTTACTCAATAGAGAATTATATGATAAAATATAACTTATTCAATTTACGGATAACTTATCATTTTAACATCATCGAAAAGAAGCCAGTGTTCTTTTCTGATCTAAATTTGGTATAAATTTATTTCTCTAGGACAATGTGAGATAAAAAATGTCACAATTATCAATTATAGAAATATTAGCGGTTTTGACCGTAAAAAAATTTTACCTTCATTTCGAAGAGGTCAAATGACCATTATATACAAGTAAAAGGTGTGGAGTGTTGCGGATCAATTTGAAATATTAACCAAGTCTGACACTCATTGAGCACCTGGTTAACGAGGAAGGGGAAGGAAAACTTTAAAATGATGATTTCTACATTTTGAAAGGCCTATTTTGGCAAGTGGTTCAAATATGTCTATAATTACTTAAATACAACTTTGATCAATATTAAAATGTATTCAAATGTAATTCTATCATCTTGAGAATAAATTATGAGAAGTTTGGAAATCTTCATAAACGTTGTTTCAAAAAGGAAAGTAATGATAAACCGGTTTCTTGTATCAGTTTTATTTTTCAATTTGGAAGGTTCTGTGGTAAAATATATATTACTTATTATATATTATAATATAATATATATATATAATATATATATATATATATATATATATATATTATACTATATATATATATATATATATATACGTATATATATTATATAATTATATATATTATATATATATATATCGAAATATATAATAATTTTGGTGAAAAATTGCTACAATAGTCAGTTTTGGACGATGAATAAGAAGAATCTCGCGTGCAACAGTTTTAAACAAACAAAATGAAAGGGGGGTTCGAGCCTAACCCGATTTTTAGGGGTTGACCAGATAACACCAGGGGTCCCAAAACTTGGACATCTTTCACTATTTATATTACGACTGAATTAATATTGTGGAATTTCAGGGCGTCCAGCTCAATTATAAGGGGTACTTTACTCTTATGAGCCTTTATCAGAGTACGGTATTGAAAAATTCTAGTTTAAAATGCACCGAGTCAGAGCAGTTTATATTTAATAAAATTTTAATTTTAATATATAAATGTTATTAAATTATTATTTATACAAATTTTTAAAGAAGGAGAAATAGCGATGACTAATGCATTCTCAATCCCCTTGATCACAATTGCAAGCCAACCACTCGCGAATCCAGTCATCAAAACCCAAAAGGAAAACTGGCCACAAGTGGCAAATGAAGTAATTTAAAATAAATTACGACATATATATATATATATTATATAGTATATAACTATAATATATATATATATATATATAATTATATATATATAATTATATATATATTATATTAAAATATATTATATTAATTAAATATATAGTATATATATATATACTATATATTATTATATATATATAAATATATTATATATAATATATTATCATATATATATAATATATATTATATATATATTATAGTATATATATATATACTATATACTATATATATAATATATATATATATATTATTATCTATTATACTTAAAGTATAACATTTGGCACACCGCGATTGCCAGATTTGCTTTCCAGAATTTCCTCATGATGCTCTTGAAGCCATCCCGATTAAACAGAAAATAGAACGTTGTCCTTAAATTGATTTTAACCATCCCAGAAAGTCTTATTTTCACATCAACAAAAATATAAAAAAAGAAGAGTTTTCAGTATTTTTGCCAACATAAAGATTCTCATCACTCGAGCTGACCAAATCTCTGAGCCGAGGTCAGATGATATCTCGCCTACGCAATGACTTAACCATTTGAAATTCTCTCCCTGGCTTGTTATTATTAATTATTATTTTATTATTATATTATTATTATTATTTATTGATATTATTATTTTATTATTATATTATTATTATTATTATTATTATTATTATAAGTCAGAATGACAAATAAAAAAATATGGTTATGCGTAAAATATTATGATTATTAATTAATTATATCCTAAGAATAAACGTTTCTGTAAGAAGTTACGATATAATGATAAAATTGATTATAACTTTTAATTTAGCAACATTTTGAGGTAGGAGAGGGTTGTAGAGTTTACTTTAATTTTATTAATGAGCGTGTGTGTGTGCATGTATGATGCGTGTGTGATAGGTGTTGTGGCGCGTGTTGTATGTGTGTGTTTGTGTGTAGGTGTGTTGTGGCGTTGTATTGTACGTGCATGTTGTTTGTGATTAAAGGAGCTTCGCCGTTTTAAGGCCTCCTTTATATTTCCAATATATGAGCCTTTAAAACCCCCCGTTCAGTGAGTGTGTTTAAAGCGTTCATATAGATGGAACAATATACTGCTCATTGATCTATTCTGGAGGCGTTTTCTCGGAGTTACAAACGCCGCCTTTTATACGTTAGTATAGAATGGGCCTAAAAATATAATAAATCAATGCTTTATTTTAGCCATGTATAATAATAATAATAATAATAATAATAAAAATAAATAAATATAATTAATAATAATTATAATTAATAATAATAATAATAATAATAATAATAATAATAATAATCAATAATAATAATAGATAATAATAATAATAATAATAATATAACAATAATAGTAATAATAATAAATCTAATAATAATTTATAATAATAGATAATAATAATAATAATAAAATACATAATAATAATAATAATAATACATAATAATTTAAGTTAGGTTACTTTTGGTTATTAACTCATAAGTTCCTTAAACTGGGTTGACTTTACTTGATCGCTTTGACTGAGCTTCTCGTTGCATCGATTGCTTGACTTCTCATTGACCATTGCTGGAAATTTCGTGGTCGTCCATGTCTACTTGCCGTAATGATCCTATTAAATAAAAAAAAAATTTTACAATCTCTGAAAAGTATTTCTAAACAACACCTTAAAAAGAATTTTTTTTATTTTTTATTAAATATAATTTTTTTTCTTTAAAAAAAAATAAAAAAAGAAAAAAGAAAAAGAAAAATAAAAAAAAAAAAAAAAAAAAAAAAAAAATTAATTAAATTGAAATATAACGAATACGTACTTTCAATGAAGTTGAACAAAAGATCAAAAATAATATAATATGAAGTTAAAAATATAAATCCAAGAAAGTGAAAATTTGGAATGTCAAAAGCAAATGAAAATTTTTTTTTTACTTCCAATGAACAATTCAAATAAAGCCATTTCTTAAACACGTTAATATTCAAAAAATATGCAAACATAAAAAAAATGCAAACAAACAAACTTAATAGTATTAAACCGTTTTTTTATGGGTGTATTTTTATTTTTATTTTTTTATGAATTAATTTTATTTTTTGTGGCTCTTTTCAACAGTTGAATTGCTTTTAATCCAATTATGAAGAACTTTATATTTGTATGGGATAACTATTACAATTTATTTGTTCCGTTACTGCATATATATATATATATATATAATATATATATATATATATATATATAT
>JABUQX010020173.1:22500-63651 GCA_015478945.1 Trachelipus rathkii
TTGATATATTTGTTTTTTCACCGTTTGTTGTTCTACGTTGAATTTTTAAAGTAATTACCCCCACTTGGAGGGGAAAGAGGGGGAGTGTAGGTTCTCGGGTAGCAGTGGTCTCTCTCTCTCTTTTTTTTTTTCAAGTCAGCATAGGAGGATTTTTGCTGTTGCCAACTGCTGTTCTTTACTGTTGCTCTGTTTATTTCTAAATCTCTAGAGTTATTTGCAGCATTAGCCATGTAAGCAGAGGGTGTTTGTATACTTACACAGGATGAGATTTTGTGGAGATGTTCATATACCGTTGGAGGTAGACTTTTTTGAAAAAAATTCTTTCACCAGTGGGTTCTCTATTAAGGGAGATTTTGTGCGTTTCCTTCACCGATGGTCTTCCTCAAACGAGAAAGGAATTGGCTTGGGAGCTCGTTGTCGCGTAATTTTATTTGTGTGACGTCAGGTAGGTTTTGATCTTCTGACAGGGAGTAGGTTCTTTTGATTGTTTTCAACAATATAGGTGTTATTTTTGATTGGGATTTTGATCGTGGCTAATAACTGAATGGGGAGCTTTGGCGCCATTAATCTTAATTTTTCTTGGTCACTTTTTATTTTATAAAGCTTGAATAGATTGTTTACCGCTTTCAGCCAAATTTGAACGTCATTTTCAAGAAAATTTGGAAGTGTGATTGAGTGTGCAAACTTGCTTAGTGTTTTGCGAGAGGCGGGTGGCGCGATTTTCAACTCAGTTTCTGAGCGAGAACCAGATGGCGCTCCCTCATCAAGAGAGGGGGAAAAGCATTGGGGAGAGGGAGTTTGGTCCTTCCCTCTTTTTGTGGACTTCTTTGTTTGAGTCCTAAGAGTCAACTTCTTAGTCGATACCATTTTCTATGGTCTTGTTTATTACCGACTGAATTTTGATCAACTATTTTGGCGTGTTAGATTGCCAGGCCTAAATCCGAGGCTTTGAATTTGAATTTTTGCTCAGTAACCGCAGCTTTATTCTCTATTTTAATGATGTTAATAAAACTTTCTTTACATTGTTTCAATTTTGACTCAAATAATTTATTTACTTTATCCAACTATCAATATTTTAAGCACAAAACTGACGAGAAAAGTACCGGATTTTTTTTTTTTAATTATTAAATGTATCACAGCTCAATTGGGGGTTTAGCCCTTGTGCACTCAGGGTCACCAAGAAATGACGTCTGAGGCCAAAAATTACTTTGACAGTCATAGAAAGGAGGGGTATTAGAAACTTTTTCTCAGTAGATTTGGTTTATTTATTGGGTTGAATAATATTTAAAGATGATTTTCATTGAACAATGGATAAACGAAAGTAATGGATGGGCATATATCAACGTTAGCACTATTAAGAATTACACAGACTAACTAATAAGATAATGCACTAATTCCCTATCCTAAATAGACCTGCCGGCCTTTGGTTAAATCTAACAATTTCTGTAGGGCACCCTCACGCTATGAGGCTCCAATACTCTCGGTGGAGTAATACACCCTTCTCGTGTGAGGGCTGAACTGAGACTCTCGTTCTGGCGTCTGTTTCTCCCGAAGGGGAAAGAGATGCCAAACGATTAAAATTTGATACAATACATACGGTATGAAAGTGTGGAGGCTTCACCAGAGATTGAAGGTGTATGCATGAGACCGGCAAATGACCTCTACAGGTTTGCTGCCCACTCTATTGATAATGCATTGCTCTTGTCTTGCAAAGATTCCCTATCACTTTTTCACTATATATATATATATATATATATAACACATATAATAATATATATATATAATATACATATATATATATATATATATATAATAATAACTAATATATATATATATATACATATATATATATATATATATAATATATATGTATATATAACATATAACATATATATATATATATATCTTAATATATATATATATATATATATATAAAACTCATAATTTCTATATATATATATATATATATAATATATATATATATATATAATATATATATATACTTTCTATATATATATATATATATATATATATATATATATATATATTCTAGATATTAACATATGTTATTATCAAATTTTTAAAAACCACACAAAGAGCTTTTTTCTAATTCTTTCATGAGTATCATACGAACCCCAAATTTGGAAATTTTAAAGAAGAAGTGGTAACCGTGAGAGAAGCGCCGTGTTGCCCTTTCCACTGATTATGAATTGCTTAGTGAAAAGATAATCTACCAAAATATATATAAATAGAGAATAGTTAGATGTTAAGATATATATTTTTAACTCATTGGAATTTATACAGTGAGGCCAGGTGTCGTGTTCTCATCCTCATCCCCAAAAGATGATTCCTTCTTGCACCATCAAACCTGTATTAAATAAAAAAACTCCTATATTAAATAAACGGTAAACAAATTAGGCAACTTTTCTTGTTATAACATACATAACCCTCTAGTCAATTCTATTATATATCTAAACTCAAACGAACTACCCTTGTCTGCATTGCACTACCTCAACTTCCCAGTTATATATGAAAAACATCTTCATAGTAGTCAAACAAGAACGACCAATATAAAAAAACAAAAACAAAATCTTAACATCTAAAATGATAAAGAAATTCAAACTTAAAAAAAACATTTAATTTATTGATATTTTCAGGAATCGATTATGGTTGATAAAAAAAAGTAGTAAATACTGAAGAGTTTTTTTTTTTTTGAAGTGCGTATCTATCAAAGATCGCACCAATCATTGAACTAAATGAATATGACACCATCATTACATCAAAGTGTCACTAACACTGTCGAGTATAACATCAATTTGACTAATGATGATCAACGTGAAGGGAAGCAAAGTAATAATACAGTATTTAAGTTTCTTATTAAACACCAAAAACTAAACGTGCACGTTATTATATCCATCGAAAGGAAAAAAGAATACACTTAAAAAAAACTCACATCATATTCTCATAAACAAAAGAAATCAGTGTATAATTTCCACGATTTGTTATAGTGAATATTTAACATAAGTACTAAAAAATGTTAATAAGTTCATAAGAAAACGAATTACTGAAGCAACACATTATAACGAAGAAAACCCAGGGGGAGATGCGCCCTCTTGAAAGGCTGTGAATCCTGCGGGTGGAATTGCACCCAAGGGGAGTGTAAGCAGGGCTTTACCCATCAGCAAGAATTCACAGGCCTTTCAGTTGCGAATTGAATAAGCTAATAGTAAGCATTAATTACTAGTGAAAACTTTTGGTTACGTCAACATATATTGTTTGATGTTTGTTATTTGGAAAACTTGATATTATGTTATTATTAACAAAAATGATACTAAAATGTGACATTAATCATAGATAATAATCAGGATGGTCTAGAGGGTGCACCTGATGCTAAGGCTGGATGGTGGTATTAGATTTATGACTCTTAGTAACTAAAAACGCTTATAAGGGGAGTATAGTAAAAACCGTAAATTTGATAAATACTCAAACAATACAAAAAAGATATCAAGAACTCTAATTATTATTGAACGAGATTTCTGAACATATATTAACTTAAGAAATCTACAGACCGCAATAACAACTCAAAAAAACCCAAAAAATCAGGCACCAATCAAAACATTCGAGTATCATTAACAATCTACTCTCTACATACTCGGACCAGACCGAGGCAGCCAGCCCCCAACCGGTGCACGCTGAACTCCATAACACTACTAAAAAATCAAAAACATCACATACCATCACAAAATATCTTTACAAAAAAAAACTATATCAATATCTACCTAATCAGAACAACAACACAACCTCCAAAAAAACACCACACAAAACATGATTTTGCAGCAACACTGTGCTCCTAATATCTCTCTCAGTCAGGACGCATAACACAAAAAAGCCACCATAAGAAGAGGTCTTAGAACACCACAAATACACGAGACTTATTTAACAATCATAAATTCGAAAGATCTACGACATCAATTAAGACCCTTTATAAACATAATCACGAACTTGTATTATTATAAAAATAAACGTAACTGTTATTATCGAGCACAGCAGTAGGCTCAGCACCTTGTCAGAGGAGCCACTACACACAGATTCACTATCAAGTATATTTGATAGAAAACTCAACACTCACTAGAAAATCTCTCACAATTTCAGCCATTTCGACACATTCGAATTTAAAGAGTGGTATGGGTGTCACTTCAGGGGACCACGGACGTACCTCATCTACGACGAGGTACTCCATCTACACCCTCAAAATTATTTAAAAAACATCCGATACATAACACTAACAACATATAGATATATAATCGACTAGAAACGGATGCGGAAGAAGGAAGCACGGCGAGAAAGCAAAGTCGGAGATGCTGTAAACGATCACTTAACAGGGATCGTATTTTCAGAACTACAGATTCGATTTACTTCGAAATCGAATCTTTCGACACTACGGAAGACCGGAGTCAGAGTACGGATTCACGGAACGCAAACCTAGATATCGGAGACGAGGAGTCGGACGGAGTAAGAACACGCGCCACGGACCACGAGGACCGAGTCGAGCATAACACAACACGAAATATGTGATAAACTTCGTGTCACAATTTCTCGCCGTAATACATATAATAATAATAATAAAATAATAATAAATAATACAAACAAACACAGCAAACTTTCGGTTGTCTGTTTGTCGATTGACAGACTTCGTCTGTCATTCTCATATAAGACTAATATATCTCTATCATTCATAATCGAAATAAGAGAAGTTTGTGACGGATGGATGGGTTACTATACTATCTAAACAAGGTTATATAAAATAATATAATATAAATAATAATAATATATAAAAATAAATTATATATAAAAAATATAAATAAAAAATAAATAATATAATATATAATATATATAATATAATATATAAGTAAATATATAATATATATATATATAAATAATATAATAATAATATAATTAAAAATATAAATATATATTATAATATAATAAATATATATATAATCTATACGTCAAATTACGCACCACAAGCGTAAGTGGCGAAGGAAGGGGGCAAAGGTGAGAACGCGAAAGACCTATCCTTGGAACATGAAACACATGGTGAATTCTCCAGAACCGTAGGTTGATAGAATGTGAGGCAAAAGGTGCAGCCAGAGAGTCTCGCTAGGCGTTGGAGGTTCGGGGTGAGAGCAAACACACCCAAAAAACAACAAAACTCAAAAAAAAAAAAACACAAAACCCCCAGAGAAAAACAGCAAAAAATAATAATAACAAATTGATAATAAAAAAAGAGAGCTGCAGAAGGATGGTGTTGGCTGAATAATCGGGTTATCTACCATACCCAAAAAAGAGAGAGAGTAGAGGCAGACTCAACTCCACATATAGGCACGGCACTCGCTGAACAAAGAAACCACAGTCCCTGGATAAATAAAATCCAAACTCTCGAGATGAGATGAGAGAAGCGAATGTCCTGGGGCAGCCGATTTGATACATACCGTTCTTCTCAGTGGCCTGTCGCAGGTTATACAGGGAGAGATCGTAGCGAAAAGTGGCGTTGAAGCCACTCGTACGGACATACACGACGTCATATATCGGATACTACAAATGCTTCAAGAATCGGTTTAACGTACGGCGACTAATTACCGACCACAATCAAGCAGTAATTATGAAACCCGACTCCTAATAGATACGTAGTTCATACATTGGCCATATATAAAGTCAAGGGATAATCTGCATTTGTCACAGCACATTGGCATGAAAGAGTCACCAGAGAGATGATAGGGCACATAAAAAGCACCGACATATGGAGTTCAGAACGGATTTGCGAATCATAACCAATAAGGCTGATAAGACGAGTGCTATCCATCGAAGATGTGAAACTCGTAGGCCTACGATAGAGAGTGCCATCACCCCAAGACATTAAACGAATACCCACTATCAAAGAGCGAGAGACAACCTGCAGCTACATTGAATGTAGCAGCGAAACCATCTCTGATCGGATCGCCGGTATAACTGGTAAGCAACACCTGATACCGAGCGTAAAAAGAGGCACTCCATCGAACTCGTACCGTCAAGAGCACATTTGAGCCACCCAATGTCGACAGTCCAAATGAATGTTATTCTCAGAGCAAATGCCAGTCGTGCTTCGATGTGACGTGAGGTGTGCGGTGGATCACTATACAGGAAAGAGCTTCGGGGTTGGAATTATGTTCGCATGGCGTCTACGCACTGCTATCTGTCCACTCACACCGCGGTGCCGTTACCACTCCGCCAGCTGTATAAGGCAGATGTCGTGCCGTTGAGTGGCACTCTCGTTAACGAGCACAACAAGCACGTATAAAATACGAACTCATAACAGCACCAACCAGGATGTCCGATAGACACAAATAAAAACAACTGGAATATCCTTTTCTATCACTAAGCGAGGAGATACAATCGTGCTCAAGCAAAGATATCTCCTCGAGTAAACCACCACCAAAACACAAAATCAACAAAATAAAAAAAAAAAAAAAAAAAAAAAAAAAAAAAAAATTGGGAACCTCCGTCCATTCTTTGCTGTAGCTTACACACGAACGAGCTCAACGTGTCATTCTCTCGCGTAGGAATAAACCCTCGCACATCCTGCACGACTAACTCGAGAGAGATCTCCTGAAGTTGACCCACACTCACCCAAAACCACTCCCCCCCACAAACCCCACCCCTACCCTCACTAAAAAAAAAAAATAAAATCACATGTTTATCAGCCGAAGATAGCATCTGTCCACGTGAATGATCCCACGCTCATTATCTATACACAAGAAACATAACCAGCATAAAACATAAACTCAAAATACCCAAAGATCTCAATATACAGTGGAATATTAATGTTCAAATACCTACACATATTACGAGATAGAGTGAACGAGCAACACAATCACTGACAGTAGAATTACTCATGCGGGTGGTGAGCAATAATTTAAAAAATGATGCTGTCGTACTGTGTATGAGTGTGGGGTATTCAATGGGGTTAGGACAGGACTCCAGTTCTGCGAGCTGATCTTTACCTTCTAAGTGTGCGTTATTTTTGACGAGTATTATTATATATAATATATATGATATTATATAAAGATATAAATTATAATAATATTAATAAATATTATATAATAATATATAAATATAATAATATAAATAATAATATAAATATATAATAACTATAATATAAAAAATACATAATTATAAAATAAAAATATAAATATAATAAATAAAATAATATATATAAAAAATAGGTAAATAAATATAAAATCTCCTGGATCTTCTCTAGTAACTTAGGCTGCAATGCCTTTCACTACTGCTCTTGTTAAGCTGTAATTATTGATGGTTAGCCCATTAATCTAGTTTTCTAGTAAGTATTCCACTGTAAATATAAAGATAATAACAGGAAATAATACCAGAGGAGACAGGGACTGACTCCTCTTGCGCACAGAGCTTTGCAGAACTGTAGTATACTCTATAACGCTCTCAGATCAGAAGGAGCTGATACGCTTCCTGAGGGAACGATCCTGTGTAGGCATGGGACGGTTTTCCAACGGATCGCACGAGTGCATTCTCAAGTGGTCGACCAGTTATTCTGAGATTATATTAGTATGGGAAGGAGGAACTTTTGTCTCACATATCGAACTGATGACAACTGAATAAAGTTACGCTTCTTTTTTTTATTTTTTTAGAAACAGAAATGTCTATGCTGAGATAATTAAAGTTATGACGCAAGTATATTCTTTACTAGAGCTTCCATTGAGGATTAGAATTTGTGTTAATAGACGTTGTCTTATGCCATATCTGCAAATACAGAGGTGATTAATGAGAGCGGTGAGAAAACGACACAAAAGTCTACAGAGCGGCCAAAAAACTTTTTTTTTGGTCACACTGATATGATATAATGTATTTTACCTATAAAACAACAACGTACCAATTGTTAAAGGCAGAGTATCAACTTAAAGAATTTGACTCTTTAACTCTAAATTCTTGACAATCAAAGATCATCAGATAAATATTTTATTTAACGCATTTTATCGTAAGAATAAAAAAATTACTTTATAACCAAAAAAAAAAAATAAAAAAAAAAACGGAACTAGGGAACATCTGAAAGTCTATCTGCAGACCATATCGCCGGAGACATGGATAGGTAACAAATTAGTCGAAGAAACAACATATGGACAAATAAAAGAACGGTGGAATAATGACGGTAGAACAACAAATAAAACACACACACACGCGTGCGCCATTTTCACCGTTTATTCTAGTCGCAATGTTGGTCACCTAGCCATTGGTCTCCCGGCGACTTGGTCGCAGTGACCAAGTCTCCCAGATATTATGGGGTCTTAAAGATTTCAATATTTAACTCACCCAGTCAATAAACATGAAAAAAACTGGCTTGAGTAATATATTTTGCCAACACTATGTGAGATCTCATGGACATAATCCAGTAGACTAAAATTTTTTTTGTAGTATTACGTTTAATAAAACACACATTAAACCTATGTTGTATTCCTTGTGTAATTTCCAATTTGAAGGAACCTGAAGGGCTCTTCCCAGAACATGTTCACTGAATGCGTAAGCGAATTGGTCTTGCAAACAAGGGAGTTTGACAATCTTTTGGGAACACTCAACACTGATGGCTCCAGAACACCGGGACTAGTTGACAAATTCAAGGTGATAAAGAACTTTTCTTATTTTAAAGTGGTGAAATTTAAGAGGATATTTTACTATAAGATCAGTCTTAGTAACTACAGTATAGTCCAATTAATTCTTGGCTTCTCCTGAGACTTTCATCTATCCAGAATTCAATTCTAAATATTATCATATAAGATGCATTTAGGTTATATTAAAAAAATACTCTCTAAAAGCAAATAAACTTTAATTCAAACTGAGCTAAGATCTATATATTTTAAGCACTTTATAAACACTTCTAAAAAAACTATCGCTACCTTCTCTCTATAAACCTCTCTATGATCTAATTTATCAAAATGGCAGATAATCAGATATATTTAGATCAAAAAACAATTGATCCTTAAGAGAGCTATCAAAAATCAACATATAAAATGTAGTGAAAAGAAATGAAATTCCAAACAACACAATAGTTCCCACCTCAACAAAACTTTAGAACAGAAAATTTTAACTATGCATCTTATGATGCTCATATATTAATTTCGTTTGCACTTCATTGCACACTATAGCAAACAGCTCTAATCTTAATAAATACAAACGAGTAAATATACTTTTCATATTTCTGTAGAACAGCCACAGTGACCTACTATCGGACAATACAACAGAGAGAGGAATATCACCAATAGCGAGAGGATTTTTTCAGAATCAAGCAAGTTTAGAGATCTCATTATACTCTATACCAAGAGACAGTATTCCAACTATAATTAATAAAAAAAAATAAAATAAAAATAAACCTCATAAAAAGATACACTAATATCATAACCCTAATAACTATAAAACTAATCTCACCTAACAAATGTTAATAAAATCCAACCAACCATAAACTAAAATATATAATATACCTATATATACTATATGTATATATAAAAACCAATAAAAATAAATAAATACTACTAAAACCACAAACAACCTATTATAGAAATACAATTCACAACCCTCACATTAATAATATAAACTAAAAAAAAAATTAAACATATAATACACATGAAAAGCTATTACCTGCGAATCCGAGAGTTCTAAAATATCTAATTTAAAACCAAATAAGAAGTGGTTTATAGCTAAATAAATAAAATCTATATATCCTTCAAAAGTAGTAATATTTCAAAATCGAATGATTAATAACAGCATAGCACAAAACCAACCCACACCTACAAATATCATTACTATTCAATAACACAGGTAGTAAACTATGTATTAAAATAATACACAAATATAAAAATAAATAATATATATATACCATATATCCGCAATACTCAACACTACAAAAAAAAAAATAGATAAACTCTAAACCAAATACATATAGAACAATACATACGAATATATCATAATAACAACTCAATAACCTATAACTCTCATAGAAACACAAAAGAATAAACAAATCGTCACATTCAATACATAATACGAAAATAAGGAGAAGAAGGGAATATAATCAAACTAAAAACCCAAAAATAAAATAATATAACAAATCCAAAAAAAAAAACACTACTACAAATAATAAAATAGTACATTATAAAAAAAAATATAAATAAATAATATATATATAGTATTATAATATATCGAAAACATATGATAACTATACAAATTTCAAGAGAGAACAAAATAAATATATTTTATAATTAATATCATTGAAAAAATAATGAATAAATAAAATTAACTTATTTTATCTACAAAAAAAAAAAAAAAATAATTAATACTTACTTTATATCGGATACATCTATAATACTAGGAAACTTAAAAATAAAACCAAATCAAAACAGGCAGAGAGTGATAATTCCGAATTTTCAATTAGAGTAGGTGTTATTTTACTTAGAGTTAATTGGGCACATGGCATCAGCTGTGAAGAACCAAGGTGCAGATTGAGGTCAATCCATTTTGGTGTGAAACCAAACTAAGACAACGACGCCCAGCACGCAAAAATAAAAGAGTGTAATATGCATTAGGTTATGCCACACTAGTGCACCACCCTTCATTTCCATATTCTTTCAACTTATTTTTTTATTTTCATATCATGTTTGGATAAAACTTTTTCATAAATTTTCCATTCTTTCAATCAACCCTCTTTATCACAGACATCTACTACTCATATCAATAGTGTTATGGGAAAAAAAGAAATTGCTAACAACGTATGATCCTCAGGCCGTGTTCGTAGGAAAGCACGCTAAGGAACGGTGATGAAGTCAAGCGCTAAAGCATAGCTACTCACGCATAAAATTAATTATATTTAGCCGAGAGAGGAGAGGCGAAAAAAACACGGATGCTAATATGACAATAACGAACCTCGGAGAAGGTTGATAGGCGCACGGCCTACATAATCTTAACGGCGCAACTGTATGAATCGTATGGGTATCAAATGGAATGAATACGACGAATAAAAATCGATAGTGGGCATAAAAGGGACGCAAGATAAGAATGGATGTTATATTAGAAAAGAGGAAATTGATTGACCGCTGTGAAACTGAAAGAACAAAGATGAAAAACCATAAGAAGGTGAAATAGAAGTGCGAATGAATGTAAAATATGGATACGTGCTGATAGATGGAAGAGTAATGATGAGGAAAGAGAAGGAGTCTGCAAACTTTTTGATAAGTGACCTATAGATAATGAAAGCATACATAAAGAAACTTCTGATTGATAGTGGAGTCACTAGATTCTACATAGATTAAATTCTAAGTTTAAAAGAGTAACAGTTGCTAGTGGTATAGTTGGACGCTACCCAAAGTCACATCAAACTGAGAAAACGATCGCAACCACAGAGAGAGTGCATTCTTTTGAGACTACACTCTAAATAGACTCGCTATCTGGATGGGGTGTATATTAACGATTCAGACTTGATAGAGTATTTTGGCGGAGCATCCAAGAATGGTTAAATAGGATGATCAAAAAAACAGGGCATGGTAAACATAGGCATGAGTCTTGAGCGGATGGCGGGCAAAATCGAACTGGTAAGACGTGATGCACTACTCTGAACACAGAGAGGTCACGGCTCGCTAAAGTATACTTTCTATAAACCAAGAGTATACAATAATATAAAGAACTATAGACGTCTCGTCAGGGTGAGATTGTATCCAGGAAGTGAAAAGCTATGAAATTGATTAGTGTTGGTGAATGCAAGGAGACTGTTCGAACCGTATAATGTCTTGAGATTTAATCAGTCTTACCGCGGGTTTAGGATCAGGCACTTAATGATATTAAAATCTGTTACTAACCTTCTAAAATTAGTTACGTGGGGCTTGGACGCGAGAGAATCTTTTGTGATACCAGCAACAAGGAAGTAGGGAATAACCCATCAAAGGAGTTTGGGGGGAGAAACAGGTCTAAGCTGAGCAAACTACATAACATACAAGCTAAGTCAAGCAGCGCCTTTATGCTAGTAAACATACGGCTTGATTGTGCAAACAACCGTTCTATATGACACCTCGGGCCAAATGAAAGGAAGCAATTGTTAGTAGTGCAAAGGTAGATGTGGATGTGCTAAAGTAGGAAGTAAAAATTAAAGTGAATGGTGGAATAAAGATCGAATATACTATTTAAAGGTAAAAAAATAGAATACAACAGTATTTTAAAAGCTATGATCGAAATACTAAAAAAGAAGAATGCTTGAATTATCTAAGGAGGAAAAGAATCTAAAAGGTGTATACGTAGGAGAAAACAGAGGTAAATGAACACAGTTTGAAAGGAGATGAATGGGGATATAAGGGAATAGGAGCTCTTCTGGAAGGAAGCGCGAAGTGAATAAATCAGGTTTAATATTGCTTAGATAATGAATAGGGAGGTGCTTTTGTAACTGATGAGTAGGTGTGAGAGAGTGTTGGAAGAAACGTTCGAGAATTGCACAATATTAACATAATGAAGAGGTGATAGTGATGTGTGGGGGTTTGTTGGTGGTGCAAGAAGGAATCGTTATTTTGGGGATGAGGTTAATCTCAAGTAAGGAGGAGTAATGGTAGAGTGCAGACAGAAGCTGAAGAATAGGTAACTCTGGCAGGTATAAGATGATACTTACACTGATAACATCATGACCAGAACGGCAGAGCGAAAGGTGATTGGATTGCGATTTGGAGATTGTGTAATAAGCATATAATAGAGGTAATGTTCAAAGGAGATTAGGAGAGAGGAAACGACTAATAGTACTACCTTATATAAGGGTAAGCCGCGAGAAGAGGGAACTGATACCGAAAATTATAGGGGAATAAAGTTTAATTGAGTGTTGTAGAGGAAGGTATATGCTGATAATTTTAGGTCGAACAGAGTCGAGTCGAGTGACGAAGGATGATCTGAAAAGACAGGAAGCCTTTAGATAAATGGTCTTAAAAAGGGGAGAGGGAAGAACATTATCAAGAACAACATGATATGCAAAAACTGAGGAGAAGAAGCAATACATTGTATCTCTCACGTATCTCTATGATATACTGCATACAAATCGTAACTCATAGAGTTTATAGGAACGCGTATGAAGCAAGTCTAGTGAATATAATTGAGATGTTGTCGGTCCAAGTCAACCATTCTGCATAGGAAGTCCAACAGTAATAGTATGACGAATAGGAGAGCGTCGTCGCTAGAAATAAAATGGCTGATCATCGAGATGAATTGGTTTAGGATTCTAGCGGAGTAAGAAGGGTTGATAGAGTTAATGATACTCCACTGATTATATCAATATAGTACTACTCATCTGGACTGGGCTTATCCAAAGACATTCGAGGCTGGCGAAGGCAGAAACATGATATCAAAAAAGGTGAAGACCGAGAGATGAAGTGGAGGTGCTACTATTATACTGACGGATCATTGGTAACTATCGATCTGGCGCAATCTCGAAAGAGAGTTTGAGATGATTGGTTAGAAGAGATTATGAGCCAGGGTGTGTTAAAAGGAGGTTGCCTTGAAATAACTCGCGACTAAAGATATAAATCTTGCGATTGTGAGTGAGAACACATCCTCAGTGTGACAGTTAATGTTAGAACACTGATTGCACGACCCCACTAGAAAAAAGATGTCTGAATAATAAATAATTTAGGGATATATGTTCAAATGAGAAGAGAAACAGAGAAGAAATAGCAGTGATATCACTAGGAAAAGAGTTGGATCAATGGCAACGGAAGGTGATGGTGCATTCACAATAGAGTCTTCGCTGAATGCTACAACAACGGACTAAGTCTTGAGTGCGGCTAAAGACGTCTTCAAAGAGGGGTATTGTGTTACAATCCAACCCAAACTCAAGTAAAGTTATAGAGAACTCGTATGGACAAACTCGGCAATGGACCTAAAAATATCACCCATACATAAATTATCAAAATAGTGTTAAGATGGAAAATCTTAAGGGCATGCATATGCTGTAGACACAATATAAATGTGACGGACACTGAACCACTAATAAAGAGAGTGGTGTGGATGTGAGAAAGGACTAAATTGAGAGGAATAACACTGAAAGTATGTTGACTCAAAACATGGTATGCGTGTCCTCCCAACGTGAGCAACAGAGATTGACACAAAAAGTCAGACTTGGTTACAGCACGGATGTAACTACAGGAGAGTGTGTTGGACCGACAACGGCTCGGAGACCCAGAAGAAAGTGAATTGAAGATAGAATAAGAATAGTAAAAGAGAAAAAATGATGGAGATTTGGCAAGCCGAGGAATCCAAAGGTAAATCTCATCAGCAGAGAATAGAGAGAGGCTAATATATGGTATGAGGCATGGTTTGCCCACCTAAGACGCACGGATGACTAAAATTGACTCGATTATCTTAACCCAAGTGAAGGGCCCGAGTACACGTCCCATGATACTTCTAGGGTGGATTTTCTGTCTGTACCGACGAGAACATACTCACACATAATTCAACGAAAACACGGGAGAGCGTCACCAAGACGCACTGGCTCTTCTTATCCGAATTGATGTCATGTCTCCATACTAAGACTCTTATTCTTTCCGATGCTTGTCTACAGACACTAGTAACAAACAACCAAAAACACCATAACCAATACTTGACGGGCAAAGAGCGAAGAGTAGTAAGAAGAACGCACAAGAATATCTATCCTACTACCTATACTACCCTCTCCTATATACTCACTCTATGATATATCCTAAACAACAATGTAACGGTAGAAGAGAACCAAATAATATTACAAATTCAAATAGAACATAACATAAATGCCTTATAGAATTTTCTTTTCTCAAGTATCCTACAAATACTTATCTTTTCAAAATACATAACTACACATATAATCCCCTAATACTATCTATAATAAATAAATATACACATAATATAATATCACACTATATCTACACGACACCATACAAACCATAACATATAAACAATAAAAAAAAACAAAACAAAACTATAAAACTCACAATTAAGCACACATGAGAAGTTAACTAACGACACCTTAAAGACAACATAAGAGAGTATCCTATCAACCTGACACTCACAAATTTCCGAGAGAGCTAAATTCATCACAACATGGACACACAATTAACTCAAAACAATTTTTTCATGGACACTCACCATCCTCTAATTCTTTCGCTCCTGTCTCTTACGATGGATCATCTTGTCTAGAATATACACAGTTAGAGTGATAAAAAATTGAGCATAGATAAGCCTTCTCTGAGGGGTGAAGATCGAGTGAATATCACTTATATGAGTTACTCTTATAAACTTAGTCCTGTATGCATCTTTATATGATAAACCCGTTTTTTTATTCAATGTGTTCACTTGTGCTTATAGTGAAGGGTGGCATCCATACATATACACACAAAATCATCACAAACGCGAAGTTACAATACACTCCATCAGGGACTGGACGGGGCAAGAAGTCACTTCCAATTGAGCTTAACTGCGACGGCAGGAGACCGAACAAATACGCCCCTCGGCTCACGATACGAGTACACAAACAATGTACTTACTTATTACTACCCAGGTATATAATATAATAATACACACATACCAACAACAACTACTAGACAAACCACACATCAAAAAAATATAATACAATCACATATATACATAATTATCAAACACAATCTAAATAAAAAAGTCAAACCAATATATTTATACCCCTATATATACTAACCCAATATATCACAAATATTATAACTACATACTACCTATATACTATAAAAACCAACAATACAACTCAACCACTCAAAATATACCTAATACCTATACACAAATTATATAACATAAAAAAATAATACCCAAACCCAGAATTTTAATGACTAATATATACAAACGGAACCCCAAATCAAAAATAAAAAATCAATAAATTATATATAACCAAATCACTAAAATACAATCATAAATATACAACATATCATAAAATAGAAGAAATACACAAAAAATATACAAGTACAAGACAAAGTAAAATCATAAAATACTAAAAACGATATATATATATAATACTAACTTACAAATTATACTATAATAACTACACAATATATATAACAGTATATGCATATTTGAATCATATAGCTATTTATTTAATTCTACTTAAATATTATTCAAAAAATCAAAATAAAATCAAAAATAATAATCTTATATAAACAAACCATATACAAAAAATAATAAAATACCGAAAACAAAAAAAACTAAAATATACAAACAAATCATAACGGATCTTTTTCCAACTCAAAAGATAAATCTTGAACATGTTAACTGAAACTACATAATTAAGAAATTCAGATAGATTCTATAGTCTAGCGGAGAACAATGAGAGTTAAGTGAATTCTCTGCTTGCATTCCAAATAATTTTCTTTTGTAAATGTCTGATTATAGAAGATGATATTAAATATAATGTTCTTGCTAATGATTGAATCATTATAGAAACACATTCAAACATATTTTTTGTGCTGCAATGCCGAATCTTTTCCAAATATATTTATTTTAGTAACTGAAAATAAGAAGGATTCCAATTATCTTTTCTTTGCTAATACTCTTAGTAATTTTAGAAACAATAATATTCTTTTAAAATGTATTAATATTGGAAGTGATTCTATTCATCTAGATGTCAAGATTGTTCTTACTATTGTATCACATTTTCTCAGAAGAGAAAACTCTATTCATTCTTCCAATGTGCATACAGTCTTCGTGTACTGTAACTTCTGCAAAGGTTAATCTGAAGCTGAAATAAAGGCGTATATTGCAAATTACCTCTATCTACTTCTCCTAAAGAAGATAGTTTTTGTGTTTTGAAAAATCCTGAACAATATTATCTTCCTTACTTCCTGGTCAAAAATCGAGATGTTATCTGTTTATCTAATGATCTTGTCGGAATTACCGATATAATCGAATTTTCTATAACGCTTACTGATGATGCACCACGTGTCATCTATAGTTGACACTACAGTCTTCCTCAAAGCCATCTCAAGTTTTTTAGATATTCGGGTACACTACAGGAATTATTATTAATTTGAATCCACTCAAATTGTTGACGATCATCTTTTGATGAGGTCAGGTGTGAAATTTAAATTTCAGGATTTTCAAAACTTTTTCTCAAAATGAAATAAAATTGGCTGGTTTCAATATGTTCAATTTGGTATGATACTGAAGTTGAGATAGAATAACATAAAATTTTCAATGTTATCTTCCCTGAGTGATGTAAGAATAATCGGTTCGAAACTTTCAGAAGAATAAGAATCATATTTCAAAGCTTCTGTATAATCTGTAAAAGGTTCTATGTCAACTGAGACAAAATCATCTTTTTCCTGACTGTCTGGAAAAGATAGTAATTTTGAGCTTCCTGGAAAATCTAAATTTTCAAGAAAAATGATTCACCAAATTTTCTGTCAAATTATATTCGAATTGCATAATGGTATGAGACTAAAAAGAAGTTCCCATCAGGCTCACTACCATGACGTCACGGATGACATAGTTATTAGCTTAGCCGGGGATACTAGTATTGAACGTTCACAACATTTCTCGATCCCTTAACGACACTTTATTATAGATTTCGAAGGAATGACAAAACACCTAACCTGATCGGGTGACGATCGCCTTATACCAATATCATGACGTCTTCGTAGAGTCAACTGATGTATTCTGAGGTCTAATTATAATAAGTCGTAAATTTCTTATGTAAAACTAATATCTCACATAGAATAATACCAAATTTTAGTCGAAATTATTTTCGGAATTTGCCGACTAGAACCTTGACTCTTATACTAGTCCCAAGCGGCGCCACTATTGATCATAATCGGCAAGCTTTAACGATGTTTAAGCTTAGAAACTTGGGTATTTGAAAGCGTTCAGCCGCTTTCGCGTTCACCGTGAGCGACACTAAATTAAATGATTTGAAGGGAACCAAACGAGGCACGCAACTAACGTGATTGGCAACACCTTTTAGTTATAAACTATCCGCAACCCCGAGTATAGTACAGTTCTCGATCGTAACAATATAAGTACGAAGGTCTATATAAGTGAAGTCTAATACGTAAAATCTTAAAATTTACTCAAATAATTACACGGTCGCGTTTATCCACTAGGCCATTCACGTTCCCAGAAAAGAAACGTATTCTAAGCGTAGTTTTGTTAACTCCCGTGTTATCTCATCCTAATACCATGCTGATAAACATTGCATATTACGTTATTATATGGTCCCTAACTCTAAAAAAAAAATAAAAAAAAATCTTTAAATCTAAAAAAATGCCTTAAAAACTAAAAATAAACCCACTGCTAAAAAGCTGGCACTGAAAAAGTTAAAATGTTCGGACTACTACCTTTCCCGCGATACTGCCGTTACGCAAACTTAAAAAAACAGCAGCAGAACGAGTAAATAATACGTACTCGCCCCGCGCATTCGACCGATACAACACTCATCATCTCCTTCCTTCCACTGGAAAAGTTATGCAATCACAAAAAAATTTGTATCGTTAATAAAAATGAAAAAAGAACGACAGAACCACGAATTTTCTTTCCGGACGGTGACTTTCCAAACCGCCCACCCGCCCGTTTAACGGTCCTACTACTATCTACCCCTATACCGCCCTCGAAATAAGATCGTACGTCTTTCCCTGGTTTACTTCACAGAAGTAAAAGAGAAAAACAAAGAGAAAAAAAGAAATAGCGCGCGCCGCTTAGCATGGATGGCACTCCGTGCAGAACTAACGTGACAAACTTTTTTCATCTTCTTTAGCTAATCTTGAACGCCCTCTCCTGCTTACGTTATCGTGCTGTCGGCTGTCGCGGCGGTGTTTCGTGTCGTCGTTAATAACGCATCCACAAAAAAAAAGATACACGCGCAAATAGGAGACGGATGAATCATCGACATTAATTCAACGAGATCAAGAAACCAACCTCGATCGATAAATCACCGCTCGTTAAATAAAAAAAATAATAAACACGGACAACGGACTCAGGTTCCCATTGAACGAACTCTTCAATGAAACGCATCCTAATGAACCAAATGCAATTGCCACGCAGAATATCTTACACCGTATTACTGTCAGTACCAGTATGCTAACAAATTCACGAATAGGGCAATGAATAGGTACAGAATCGCGACAGATCGCAAAGATAAAATTTTATATTCTCTATCGATCGTATTACCTTTGTAACTGTTGAGTGTATATGATTCCGACCTGACATAGACCGTTTCTTTGAGAGGGATCTCAAGACTATTACGGCTCACGACGGGAGTACGATAAGATCCTAGAGCATCTTCGTCATCAGCGTTCTAAAACCTGTGGTGTTGCGGTATAATTGTTTCGATGAGTAACGAATAGTGTTGAAAAATAAAATAAATTTCAGATAAAAAAAGATTTTTTAAAGGAAACCCGCCCGTATATACAGCAATTCAAAGTATAATTACGGCAATCGATCACCGCTCAATTACGAGATATTACGTGCAGATTCGAATAAAAGCCATTGTCGAGCGAACCACTGGTTCCGGTGCGATCGTGTTTTTTTGGCCGATAGAGAAGGGGACGTAAAAGAACGATCGACCCGAAGATCTAACTAACAACTAACTCACTAAAAAGCTAGACAAACCTAACGCTACTTCGAACGCTTCGGACAAATTTCACCCTCGGACAGAAAAGTGATGAGTATGTCCTAGATAAGCTGACTGCTGACTTGTATTTGTGTATTTCTAAACATGAATAATCTGACGACACTTTTAATTATATCAGAATGGGCGACTCCGGCTCTTTCGAATCCTTTTCTATCGTGAATCCCTTTTCAGTCGCACTTCGCTATCCAAACCTTGAACTTTTGGGCGTATCACGACGTATGATCCTTCCAATCCAAGGATTATATGATACCCGCCCCAGCCCCGACATATAATCACTCTAAACTCTCTCGTCGATTCGAACTGGACTTGGCTTTCGCTATCAATACGATTTAAGAAAGTGAACCTCTAGGTTCATGGTGCACCCCACTGCCGCTTCACTTTTTCGATCCATATAACTGCGGATAAGACCAGAATACCGACTCGATCGTCATTACGGCGTGCTGCGAATTGAAAAAAATAAACATAGATAATAAAAACTAAAGAGCGCACAGCAGAGTAGATAGATAGAAAATAGAGGATGAGAGTGGCTCTCCAGATAAGATAACAAGAACGAGCAGGAGCGCGGGCGACGTTGTTACCTATTGTTTTTACATTCAAAGACATTTTACCATTCCATCACCTGGTGTTCGAAACTTTATGGGACACCGCGTGCTAATTAACATAACCGTCGCACTTACCACAGGCCATTCACGTTCCCAGAAATACAGAACGTTTCAAGCGCGTACAATATGTGTAGTCCGTTTTCATATTCCATATAACTACCTGTGTGAAAAAAAAGTTCTCGCATATATTACGTTCATATATGTCCCTAAATCTAACTAAAAAAGAAATCCTTAAATCAACAAACAAAAAAACTAAAAAACTTAAAAAATAAACGCCTGCTAAAAACGCACGGAATAAAGTAAATATGTTCGAACTTGGCTACCTATCCCGAAGTACCTGCTACCAAAAAACTAAAAAAGCGCAGCAGAAAGCGAGTAAAAAACCTACTCCGACCGCCGCTGCCACCATACCAACATCGATCATCATCATCATCATCATTTTCTCCGCAATAGAATTTATTTAATTCACCAAAAAATTATCGTATCGTTAATATAAAATGAAAGAAAACGATGGGGAAACCCAGATCTTTCCGACGGTGACTTCCAAACCCCACCCGCCCGTATTAAATCGGCTACCATACATATTACCAATAATCCCGTTCTAGGAAATAGTAAAGATCTTGTTTTTTTAATACAACAGAGAGTAAAAGAGAAACACAGAGAAAAACGAAAGGCAGCCGCGCTACACAGAGTAGGTGTCTTACACGGCAGAACTATCTTACCAAACTCTTTGCTCATCGCTTTATCTATCTTAACCACCTCCTCACTGATTCGTGTATGCGTGTTGTCGTCGCTGTGTTTTCGTGTCTGTCCTTTACATCGAATAAAAAAAATAAATATGCCCATTTATCGAGACGAAGATCATCCGCCACTATTCGAACGAGCTCGAGAAACAACCTCGATCGATTTGGTCCCGCTCGTTTATTTTATAAAAAAAATTAAAATTTAAACGACGCCAACGACAACGGACTCGGTCGCCATTGACACGATAAGTCTGCATGAAAACAGCATCCAATGAACAAATGCATGCTGCGAACGCGAAATCTTCACCGGATTGGTTCGACAGTAATGAAAAATGAACCAATTAAGCGGCGTCATGAATCGTGTCTGTCACTCAACGCGAAGATTTTTTTTGTTCTTTCGATCGTATTAGTTTGCGTTATGGTTGTTGATTCGGTGAAAGAGAACTCGTCTTTCGAGGGCAGGACGCGGATCTCAAGATATTACCGGGTCCACACAGACGTACGATGACGGACCCAGACGATCGTCATCAGCGGTCGAAACCTGTGTGTTTGGGTATAAGTAAGTGTTCGTGAAGTTAAAACCGATTAGGTTTTGAATAAATAAAATAAAATTTCCAGTTAATTAATGAAAGGATTTTTTTAAGGGAACCCGCCCGTACAAACCAAATACGCAATTTCTATCACTAAATACGAATATTACGGCAGTTCGAAAAAAACCATTGATTCGAGCGAACCATGAGCTTCGCTCCGCGTATCGTGTTTTTAGAGGGATAGTATAGGCAAATCTGGTAAAAAACGATCGACCCAAATCTAACTAACGAACTAACTCCACAAAGAGCTAGAAAACTCTACCTATTCGAACGCTCGAAAATTTTCACCCTCTGGAAACGAAAAAGAAGGCTCTCTCCGAGGACTGAACTGACTCCGCCGTGAATTGAGTTATATTATAATCCTATGATGGAAAGACACCTTACTTGTGCGTGCCGAAGCACTGGCTAGTCGAATCCTTTTTCTTCTGTGAATCCCCTTTTTCAGTACGACGTCCTATATCCAAACCTTGAACTTTGGTCATCGTCACCGGATAGCAGTACTGATCCTTCCATCAGGAGTTATTATACCGCCCAGCCCCCGAAAATCCACGCTCTAGCACCCTTCTCTCTCATCGAACTTGGACTCTGGCTTATCGGCGTGAACTCTCTAAGGTTCGCATGCCCCTACGGCTGTTTCACTTTCTCCGATCGATTTCATCGAGTTCGAGTATCGTAACGGTGCGATGTCATACGGAATTGATTGAAAATAATACGATTGATAGGAAGAATACGAAAGATACGGCGAACACAAAATAGATTGAAAGAAAATGTCGAAGGTAGGATAGATTTAAAGAGGAAGAAATCAAAATTTGATCGTGTCATGCGGGCGTGTACCTATCGTGTTTTAAGTGTCAAAGGAGATTTTACTATCCATCAGTCGTGTCGAGAAATTACTGGACACGCGTTGCTTAGGTTAACGTACGTAGCCGTATCACCTATGGCCATTCACTCCAGAAAAGAACGTTTCAAGCGTAGTTTGTAAAGCTCCCGGTTTTCTTTTCCACTAATTACTGTGGAAAAATGTATGCATATACGTTAGTTATATAGTCCCTAATTAAGATAAAAAAAAAAGCCTTAATTTAAAAAAACACAGCCTTAAAACTTAAAAATAAACGCCTGCTAAAAAAAGCGGCAACGAAAAATAAAAATGGGCTTCAGAGAACTGTACTACTTTCCGACAGTGCTGCGTACCAGAAGCTTACCGGGTTGGAGAGCCAAGGACCGGACTCTTACCGTAACTCGCCGCCGCCAACTCCCACCCGTCACCAACGTCACCATCATTATCATCTTCTCATTCAGCCGAACGAAGAATTTATTTAAACCAAAAAATTCTCGTATCGTTTTAAAAATAAAAACGAACGATGAGAACCACGATATTTCTTCGACGGTATTCCAACCCCCACCGCCCGTTTAAACGATCGCGGCACGACCTACATACTATTACCATATCGTCCGCGAAAATAAAATATCGTCGTTCTCCATGGTTTTCAACAGAGAAAAGAAAACAAGAGTAAAAAAAAAAAGCGCTGCCCCGCCTAACAGAGGACGGCATACGGCAACTACTTACAACTCTTTGTATCGCGCTAGCTATCTTCGACCCATCCCTGCGTTCGTGCTTTATCGCGTGTGTCAGTTGGCTGTGTTTGTCGTGTCGTCTTTATCGAAATACAAAAAAATAATACCGCCCTCGAGACGATGATCATCCCCACTATCGAAACGCAGCTCAGAAACCCAACCTCGATCATTCGTCCCGTCGAATATATAAAAAAGAAATAAATAAACGAGAGGACAATGGACTCGGTCGCCCATTTAACGAATTTCGCAAGAAACGCACTCCCAACTACAAAGATGCGGGAACGCGAAAAATCTTCACCGGATCGGCTCAGTACATACATGAATAGCGAATAAGGCGAATGAATCGTCGTCGTCGGCGATTGATAATTTTTTTTTTCTATTCGATCCTATTACGTTTGTCGTTTGTTTTGCGACGTGAAAGAGACCGTTTTCTTCCGCATGGAGGGAGGATCTTCAAGCATATTACCGGGCTCACGACGGGGATGTACGATACAGGGCAGCCCGTGCGCATTGTCTCTATCAGCATTCTAAACCTGTGTGTGGGTATAATGGAGTGTTCTGAGTAACCGAATAGGTTTAAAAATAAAAAAATATCAGTTAGGAAGAGAAAGTTTAAAGAAACCCCCGTACAACCATAAATACGATACCTATACTAAAAATATTACTACAGATTTCGAAAAAAACCATTGTTCGATGCGAATAGCCACTGCGCACCGCTCGCATCATGGTTTTTTTTGGCGCGATGAGAGCAAGAGATGTAAAAAAACAATGTCGACCAAGATCTAACGTAACGAACTAACAACGAAAAGAGACAAACGCTAGCCTAATTTCGAACGCTTTCGGACAAGACATTATCACCTCGGAAAGAAAAGAAGGCATTCTCACGTATGACTAATCTGATACGCGCCGTGAATTATTAGTGCTAGTTGAACTTAATCGTAGTTGAAAAGACAACCGTATGTGTAGCTCCCGAAAGCGGACTCGTCTAGTCAATCCTTTTCTTCCGGCGAATCACCTGTCAGATGGACGTCCTATCCAACCTTGAACTTTGGTCGTTCACGGAGCGTACTGATCCTTCCATCCAAGGAGTTTATATACCCCCCCAGCCCCGACATAAATCCTAACTGACAGCATACTGTCTAACGTATCGTACGAACTGACTTTTGTCTTCGCTGAAACGCTCGTAAGGTTCGATGGCACCCCTCGGCTTTTCACTTTTCCCGATCATCACCGATAATAAGACTGAACCGTTCGATCTCATACTGGTTGCATGAAAAAATAAAACAGGATAGAGTATCGAAAGAGAGCAACAGCAATAGATTGAAAGAAATAGCTACGAAGTTTTGGATAGAATAAGAGAAGAAATTAATCTTGGATGTGGCGTTAGCGGTACTCTATTGTGTTTTAGGGTCAATAGGTAATATCCTTGACTAGCCATCAGCGTGTTCGAAAAGCTTATGACACGATGGAGCGTAGTTAACAGTTAGACCGTCGAATATCCACTGCCATTAGAGCACCGATTCCCAGAACGAACGTTTCAGCGTAGCTTAGTAAAGCTCCTGTTGTCTATCATTCCATAATACTGTGAAATGGTGACATAATACTCGTTTAGTTATATTGCCGCTAATCTAAAAAAAAGAAAATCTCTAATTCTAAAAAAAACATGCTCATAATAACTAAAAGAATTAAACCCCGTCACTAAAAACGATCGGCACGGGAAAAAGTAATAATAGTCCGGAACCTACGTAGCTATGCCCGTGGTACGCAGTACCAAAACCTAAAAAACTAGCTAAGCTAGCAGCCAAAAGCGTAATAAAATCAGCACGCTACTCGGCACCCGCCGCCTCACGCGGATACCAACACCATCATCTCAGATCTGTCATTCCTCGAACGAAAGAATTTATTTAAGTCACCAAAATTCTCGTATCGGTTAATAAATGATGAAATGATTAACACACGATGTGGAACCACGATATTTCTTTCGACTCGGGTACTTACAAACCCCCCACCCGACGTTTAAACGGCGCTATCATTACATATCCCCAGTTATCTCGTCCTTCGAAATATGAACTATCGTCGTGTCTTTCCCTTGCGGTAGCGTTCCACAGTATGGTAAAAGAAGAATATCAGAGAAAAACAAAGGTACAAAGAAGAAAGCCGCGCCCTTAGCAGGATGAAGGCACTACGACGAACGGTACGAACCAACCCTTATCTGTCATCGCTGATCTATCTGTACCCTCTCTTGCGTCGTTTATCGTGTCGGGTGTGTTCTGTCTGTCGTTAAGAATCGATACAATAAAAAAATTATGAATACCGCCGCCATCGAGACGTATATGATCACCCATTATCTCGAACGAAGCTCACGCTGAGAACAACCTGCGATCATGCGTCTCGCTCGGCTTAATATATAAAAAAAAGTTAAAAATTAAACGTGTACGAGACAACGGACTCGGTACGATCTCATCTTGAACGACTCTCGTCTAGGGAAACGCATCCTTATTATAACAAATGCAACGGCGAACGCTCCGAAAATCTTCATGGGAGGCGTATGCACAGTAAGAAAATAGTTACGAAATAAGCGATTGAATCTTCGTCTGTCGACGACGGCGAAATATTTTTTTCTAGTTCAACGTAATATGAAAATAATTGTTTGTCGTTGGTTGGCTTCGAGAAACAGAGACTCGTTTCTTCGTAGGGAGAATCCTCAATATACCGCTCACTACGACGGGGAGGCTCTACGAGACAGGGAGCCGATTCTAGGAAATTTTTAAATAATTTAAAAATATTTCAAAATTATTCTATAAATATTAGCTTAAATTTAAGTAATTTTAAAATTTAATAAGTAATTAAAAACTTTTAAAAACAACGTTTACCAAGACGTGATTCGTTAAAAAGAACGCACTAGTTTTTCAAGTGATTTATGAATTAATAAGATCATATATACACTAAAAGTCACTTTTTATTAGATGCTTATCATTTTTCGCACTTAAGCTGGGTTTCGCCCTTTAGTTTTTGGCGTGAAAAAACCTGTTTCGCATAATCAAATTTTACTTAAATTAATTTAAATCTAAATATTATAAAAAATCTTTTAAAAAAATTCTCCGAGACGAATAGTCCTAAATGAAACATCCACCACGTATGCTTTTAATCGTTTGGCCTTTATTATCTCATCTTGCCGTCTACCTTATCCAACATTCTAGGGCGCTTGAAGCCTTCTTAAGAGGAGAATTAAACACGTTCCCCGTCTGCACCGCTTTCAAAAATAACTGGACTCGCATTATGATGGCGACCGTCTTTATTGTTGCGGGAAACGAATTTATTCAATACAATTGAAATGAAATAAAAAAAAGATAAATTAGCCATTAAACATAGAGATAATTTCATTCATCGCACTTAGGCTGGGCCGCTCTTAGATTGATTAGCGAGAACGATCTTTTTTCAGATAACTAATGTACTTAAAATTTTAATACAAATTATAAAAGACTTAAAAAAAACTTACCCTAGGCGAAGATCCTTACAAATAAGAACACCCGATGAAACGTTGCTCTTTTTTATCACCGACACTTCTCCCTTCGACCAGCATCCTATGGGCCGCCTTTGTTTGTTCAAAGAAGGAATTATTAAAAATTGGGACTAAGCACCGTTTCCAAAAATAAACTGACTCATCTTCTTTGAGCAAATTGTTAAATTGGCGGAAAAGATTTTATCAAATATTCATGAAATTAAAATTGGTATATATATAACTTCAGCTTATTCATAGAGTATACATTTAAATTACACTAATAGAGGTGGGGCACTACTTTAGTTATTGGCGAGGAAAACGACCTATTTATCAATTATTTAGAAATTATAAAAAAAATTCATATGAGTATATAATATATATTTGTATCCTAAATTTAAATTTGTTTATTATTGAGAAAAACAAAAAAAAAAAAATTTGAGAGAGCTTTTCTACGCCGCCATGTCCACCCATCTGATCAATTACATCGACGATTGAACGCCTCCAAAAAACTATTGATGGCCGGATTTGGAGATGTAGTTTACTGGTGTTGTTTTCGTGTTTTTTTTTAGTGTTTTTTTGTCTATTTATATAATTTCACTCATTTCTCTATGCTTAGTGTGTTGGGCACAATTAGTTGGGCGAAATCAACTTTTTCAGCTAATCTGATGACTTTAATTAATTTTATTAAGATTAAGTTAATAAAAATAAGTCATCAAACGAAAATAGAATAGCTAAATAGAACACCATGACCGTGGGTTGGTCGAAGATGAAACCACTTTGTTGAATATCATTTTCCTTCAAAGAGAATTTATACACACGTCCGCTCTACACCCCGTCAAATAACTTATCTCCCACATTAGGTGGTTCTCGACACTTTAGTTCTTTTGTCGGGATAAACGAATTATTTCATATTATAATTATTAAGTTATAAAGTCTCTTATTATTGATAATTTTCATGTTCCTAGTTAGAGAGTGGGCACGACTTAGATTTTGCGGGAATGACTTTCTCATGATATACAGATTTGACTTAAGATTTAAATTAACTTTGAAGAAATTATAAAAGAAACTAAAAAATTAATATTTTGCTTTCTACCTTAATCCAACATCTTATGGCTGCCGAAGCGCCCTTCTTAATCTCTAATGCAAACGTGATCGCATTTATTAGTAGCTTGGAAACCTTATTTTTATGAAAATTAATTTAATCACTATTAACCTCTTAATATTTATTAAACATTAGGACGACTGTCAAGTTTGTGGCAGGTAAAAAATACTTTTTACTTAAATAATTTAAATTAAGAAACATTAAAAAAAAATTCTCGAATACAAATTTACCACGTAATACTTTTTATCGTTCCCTTTTTTTCTCATCTTACCTTCTACCTTAATCCAACATTCTAGGGCTGCTTAAGCGTATGAAACACGTTCCGATTCAGCACTTCTTCCTTAATTATTTTATGAGGCGGCGCCTTTAGTTTATTCGAGTTTCGATGTATTCAAATTTAAGAAATTATAAAAATAAATTCTTTCAATTCTAAAAAGCTTTTTGATTTTTCATCATGTTTTAAGGGGGAAAATGCCTTTATTAAAATGTATAATCTAGATTTACTTAGAATAAATTTTTAATTCTAATATTATTCTAATATTACAAATCGGTTTAATAATGAAAGCCGTTTTACGCCTATGTTCCGCCGAAGCGTGCCTTCTCATAAGAGAATTAAAGCTACTTGTTCTCTACCGCACACTACGTTCCTATAATAAACTGATCTTACTGTTCGTAGGCCGGGGTTTCTGGCGCTTTAGTTGTATAGCCGAATCGAGCTTTTTGATTTTCAATTTTGTTCGCAAGCCAATTTAAATCATGATCTTTAAAAGAACTTATTATGTATACAAATATTTATCCAAGAAATTTGGCTCTTTGTTCTTTTAATTTCGAATGTTAAAAAATTACGCTTCAGATATCTTAAATTAAAATTAACGAGAACATTAAAAAAAGACTTACCTAGACAATATTCCTAAATAGAATGCCTCGACAATCGTTGCCTTTTTTTCTCACCCCCTTCTCCCTTCTTCCTGCTCATCTCACGGGCCGCCAAAGCGTCTTTCTTGAGAAGAGAGAATTACAAAACACGTCGCTCATACCTCCAATAAAAAAACTGACTCACTTTCTTCGAATTCCGCCCTGTATAGTCATCGCGTTTTATGAGGGCGATGGAGAACTTGTTGAAGAAGGTATGACAATGTTCAGTCTTTTTGGCTGGCGAATTTGCAATTACACTTTAAAAAAAAAAATTTCTCTAAATTTAATTATTCGCATAATTTTCAATTTTCCATATCGGGCGCCTGCGCGCATTTAATTATTAGTTTTCCAATAAACAATTTTATTATAACTTTTTATAAAAATTTCACTAACCTACCGATTTCCATGCTCCCGTTTGCAGCCTTATGCATACCGTATCGACGACAGACTCATTGCGCCTTTCCTTGAGACGAGATTATAAACACGTCGCTCTCAGCCACCGCTTCCGCACAAATAATGACTCTTCTTTTTCTGAAAAAATCTCTTTCGTATACCGTCGCGTTCACGAAGGCGATGGGCGAACTCGTTGAAGAAGGTAGACCCGACTGATAAATTTCATTTTTTTGCGCCTTTTTAAATCATCGATTATCTTTAAAAAAAAATTTACTATATAAATTTAATTATATGCAAAATTGTTCATTTGAATGTATCACTAATCCATTTTTTTCAATAAACACTTTTATATATTAGAACATTATAAATTAGTTAAAAAGTTACCATTTCTTGCTTCGTTCGCGAGCTGTACACCACTGTTCGACGACCGACGCCGGAATCTACCACTATTCGGAAGCAGCGCGAATAGGGAGCGCAGTCTGGCAATTCCAAAGTAAGCCACGACAATGAGCCTCTCTTCGTCCAATCTTATGGACTACCGAATCGAATTCGAATATAGACTAAAACCGCGTTTCGACTCTCAGTTCCGCTTCCAAAACTTTATATTATTATAATAATAGATTTTTCTAAATATATTTAATCTAATATTAAAGAAAGTTAAAAAAAACTTACATAGCAACGATTTCCTAAAATAGAACGCAACGACGTAATCGTTGCCATTTTTCCACGGTGGCTTCTCACTTCGTCCAACATTCAATGGATCGCCGTTGCATTTGCGAGAGAGAGAGAAACACTTCGACCAAAAACATGTCGTAGATGCAGCATCTAAATGAAAAGCGAGACGTTAGGGTGAATTTACTATTGTTAAACATTGCGTAATAGCTCTTAAAGGATGACGAACAAAGGATTTTTATAGGTGCTTGTTCGAATCGCGTATGCAAAACAGAAGTGATGGTCGGTAAATAATTTATAGCGTATTAAACAGTCAAGTTCTTTTGACTAATTTTTTCAATAAACGACTTTTATACACAACATTTATAATAAAAATTATTAAAAACCTTACCGTTTCGGTGCTCCGTTCGCGAGCCTGTTGCACCACTGTTTGACAACGACTCGGGATCTACCATTATTCGAAAGCGCGAGCGCGTCTCGCATTTCAAAGTAAGCCACGACGTAATGGACGCCTTCTCCCTTCGTCCAGCATCCTATGGACCACCGAATCGACTTTCTTCCTAGATACATAAACCACTTTCGCTCAGCACCGCTTCCATAAATTTATTGAATAATCTTTTCTTAAATAAATTTTTAAATCTAATCTAAATAAACTTTAAAAAAACCTTACCCAGGCGAAGATTTCCTAAAATAATATCTACTTCTAATCGTTATGCAATTTTATTCACCACGCCTTCCCACACATCCGCTCGCACCGCTTTCCAACTAAACGACTCTATCATTTCGTAATTTACCTGTATAATCGTCGCGTTACGAGGCGATTGGAGTAGATATCGATGTTAATAATATCAGACTCGACTGAAAATTCAATTTTTTGGCACCTTTTATCATCACAATCTTTAAAAATGTTTTTAAATAATTTTCCTTAGTTCGTGGGAAAATTTAATATTTCGTGTTCGGCGGCTTCGCCTCATTAGTTTGTTCAGTAAATAATTTATATACATTTATATAACATTTACTGAATTATTATTTAAATTAAAATATGGACGAGAAACTTTTTAATAAAAAACTTACCGGACGAAGATTTTCTAATAAATGCACGTTCGTCAGCTCCTGTGGTCGCCGAGCCTTCTTGAGAAGAATATATTAAATACACGTCCGCTCAGCACGTTCAAAATACGTTATAAGTAAAGCTAATTTATATAAAAAAAATTCTTAATACATTAAATGAATTAAACGAAAAAAAAATTTAAAATTATCACGTCGAGTTAATCTTCTTCAAGGAGTTCTCCCATCGCCCTCATAGCGCGTATGACTAAGCAAGGGCGAATTTCGATAAGAGGAGTCGCTCGCAACAACATGCAACACGACATGTAGACACCGACAGAGCACCGACACTGTAGAAGCATGTAGACACTTGACATGTAACACCGAATGAAGACAGGACATGTAACCACGACATGTAGACACCAGACATGTAGACACGACATGAGACACGACATGTAACACCAAATGTAGACCGCAACAGTATACATACATGTAGCACACCGACATGTAACCTACCGACCATTAGGACACGACATGTAGACACCGATATTGCACAGACAAGTAGACACCACATGTACACACACATATAGACACCGACTTAGCACACCACATGTAACGACCAATGTAGACCCGACATGTTAGACACGACTCGTAGACACGACATGTAGACACCGACTCGTAAGACAGCACATATAGACACACATTTTACCTCACACCATTTCGGAAAAAGGCGTAATGAATAATAAATAAATAAAATAATATATTTTACTGAATTATTTTTAAATCTAAAAACAAAGAGAAACTTTAAAAAACTTAACCGACGAAATTTCCTAATTTAGAATGCCACACGTATCGTTCGTTTTTTCTTACCGCTTCTTCCTTGTTCGTTCTTAGTGGCGCCTAAGCGCCTTCTTGAGAGAGATTAAAACACGTCGCTTGCACCGCTTCCTAAAATAAAATTGACTCCTTACTTTGAATTTCCCTGCTAGAATCGCGCTTCATGAGACGAGTCACAATATCATATAGGGCCTACTGATAATTTTCAATTTTTCTTTTAATGGAAATCACATCTTTAAAAGAAATTTTTAAATAAATTCTCTACACATAATTTTCATTCTGATTATTTTATTGAATAATAATAAATATAATAATAATAATAATATATAATAATAATTAATAAGAATAATAATAAAATAATTAATATAATATATAATATAGAGATCTTACTTAAATTATTTTTAAATCTTAAAATCAAAATAACTTTTTATAAAAAACTTACCCAGACGAAGATTTCTCATAACAAATGGAAGTGCCAAGACGAAACCGTCTCCTTTTTTTTCTAACCGCGCCTTCCGCTTCTCCAGACAGCTGTGGAACTCAAAGAACTTTCTTGAGAGCAGATTATTAAAGCTCGTCGCTCCAGCACCGCTTCCCAAAATGAACTGACTCACTTTTCGGAATTCGTCCTTGCATTATCATCGCGCTTCAAGAGGCGCTGACGAACATGGATTGAAGAAGATTGATCGACTGATAATTTTCAATTTTTTTTTCCGCCAATTTCAATCCATCTTTAAAAAAATATTTTTATATAAATTCTAGCTTATTACTGCATAATTTTCATTTTTGAATGTGTGCGGGCCCTTTGAAGAGAATTATAAAACAACGCCGCTAAGCACGCTCCAAATCTGATTACTAATAATAAAGATACTAAAAATTTTAAATACTAAATTTAAGAGAAGCTTTTTAAAGCTATTTGAAGAGAAGATTTCCTAAAATTGAACGACACGACATAATCTTGCCTTTTTTTTGCTACCTCCCTTCTCATTCGTCCAAGCATGACATAGCCCAAGCGCCAGTTACTTAGAGATAATGTTAAACACGGTCCGCTTCCACCACTTCCAAACAAACTGACTCGCAATTTAGACGGCGGCGCGCATTTAGTTCTGGAACAATTTTTTTCAATATTATTAACTTAAAAAAGATGATTATATAAGACATTACTATACTATAGGAAATTTCGTTTCGCACTAGGTGAGCGGCGCGCTTTATTTATGCGAAAACAACTTGTTTATCAAGAAATGTTAAGCAAGCCCTATTATTTGGGTTGGAAACGATCTTTGCAATGGTAATATTATTATACCTAATAATTTTAAATCTAAATTCAAAGAGATAATTAAAAAAAAACTTTACCAACAAAGAATTCCTAAAATAGAACACCACGACGTGATCGTTGCTTTTTATTTTCTCACCACGCCTTCTCCTTTGTCACTCCTAATGGCCGCTAAAGCGATTCTTCAGAGAAATTGATAACCACGTCCGCTCACTACAGTCCAAAGGAAACTGACTCGCTTGTAGGCGTCGGCGCGCATTATTATGTGCGGGAAACGACTTTCACGTTTATGAAATTAAAATAGTTAATTATATATATATTATATTTTAATATATTTTATAATATATATATTAATATATATATATATTATATAAAAATGATAATCGTATAATTATAGATCTAATATATATAATATATATATATATATATATATATATATATATATCATATATAATATTAAATTTACTATAATATAAACTTACTTTTCTCACTCTAGGCGCGACGCGCCTTTAGTTTATGGCTGAAAACATTTTTTTTTCAAGCTTATGAAAGCGCTTTACTTTTTAGCGGGAACAATTTTTTTAAAAAAATAGTTTCACCTACATAATGTTTTAAGGCTAACATCTACAAGAAACTTTAAAACACTTAGCCGATGGCAAAAATGTCCTAAAATAGAAATCCACGACGTATCGTTGCTTTTTTTCTCACGCGCCTTCCCTTCGTCCAGTATCCTAATGCCGCCGAAACGCCATCTTCAGAGAATGAGTATAAAAACAGCGCTCACTACCTTCCAAAGTAAACTGACCTCGATTTAGGCCGCCGCATATAGTTTTGTCCGTGGAAACGATTTTTTTCAAGTTTATAAATAAATATAATATATATATATATATATGTATTACTAAACTATTAGAAACTACTATTAGAATCTCTAGAGAAGACCTCCTTTAGTTTTATGGCGGAAAACGGCTTTTTTTCAAGGCTTATGAAGAGCCTTTACTTTTTTGAAGAAAACTATTTTTTTAAAAATAGTTTTCACTTAAATAATTTTCTTGTATCATTTTCTACAAAAACTTAAAAAAAATTACCGAGGCAAATTTCCGTATGAATAGAACTCCCTACGACGTAATCGATGCCCTTTTTTCTCACCGCGCCTTCTCTCTTCGTCCAGCATCCTATGGACCGCCAAAGCGCCTTTCTTGAGAGAGAATTATAAAACACGTCCGCTCAGCACCGCTTCCAAAAGAAACTGACTCGTCTTCTTCGGAATTCGTCTTTTCCATGGTATTCGCGTTTCATGAGGACGTGTGAATCGTATAAAGAAATAACTCGCTTAATTTCAATTTTTCTTCGATATTATCAGCAATCTTTTAAAAAAAATTTACAGTAATGACTTTATTACCGTATCAATTTCATTTATTGACATGAGAGGCGCGGCGCCTTTCATGAATATTGTACAAGTAAGACTCATAACATTTATAAAATTATTTACAACCTTACCTTGTTGGTGCTCAGCGAATCTATTTCACGACCGTTCGACGATGACGCCGCACTCCCACGTGGTTTGAAGCGCAGCGGTGGGCGTCTCGCTTTCATGAGTACGCCACGACGGAACTAGGCGCTTCTCCCTTTCCAGCAGAGTATTTCTTTCGAAACCAACCGATCGTCGAACGAGAACTACGGCAATCCACCGATATTCGGAAGGGGCAGTGAGTCTCGCATGATATTGCCCATATGCCAGTCTACGAACATAGCGGCTTACCGAAATTATTTTAAGTCCAAAATTAGGAGCAACTTTTTTAAAGAACACCTTACCGAGGCGAAACTTCTAAAATAGTACTGCCGCGACCAAATGTGTGATCGTATCTTTTTTCATCAAGAGACTCTTGTCCATTCTTACCATCACCCATGGCAGCACGAAGCGCCTTTCTCAAAGATAATTATAAAACGTCCCGCACAGCACCGCTTCCAAAAATACACCTGATCATTACTTCTTCGGAATCGCCCCTTTATCCCGTCTGCACCGAGCGCCATCATTTATATTCTCGATGTACAATGCTCTGATTTCAACTATTCAATCTATAATCTTTCAATCTCGCTTGCAACTATTGAGCAATTATATTATGAGTAATAATAAACTTTATCAGCTCTATTTGCAATAAAAACCTAATAAAATTTCTTTATTGCTTAAACCTTTAACGCTTAAGAGTTCATAACTAGAAAGACTTTCCTCTCATGCCTTTTCTTACTACCAGATTTATTTCCCGTCTTATTATAATGTCTTTCCTTGATGGAGGGGCCGGACTCAAGAAAAGAACACAAGGATTGTCAAAAATGTTCACAGGAATAGTTTTAACATTTTTATTTTTTTAAACTATTTATTTTATAATTACAAAATGAGGGAACTATAGCTAATAAACAGTAAAAGTTAAATATATATTTCTAAAATTTTTGATTCGTATGTACGTCGCTATTCTTTAAAATACGCAGTTCTCACCTGTTTTTATAAGAATGGGATTAATTTTGCTTTTACAATTTTTTTCGGTCAATTGACAAGAAATGATATTAAGAATAAATTCCACTCGTAAGACATTGGTTTTAAAATAAATAAATATAAAAAAAATTAATAACCGAATCCTAAATAACATTAAATTTGAAAAAGTAACCGGTTCCATAATGGAAGGGAAAAAATAAAGATTTCTTGTGAGTCAGTGTTAGAAAATGGGGTTGAGGTCGATGAGTGGAAGAAAATGGGGATTATGGAATTTAAAACTAAAAAAGAAAAACATCGTCTAACCTACTGTGACACTGTAAATGCATGACAGATGGAGTTCTCCGCTTGGGTAAGGGTGGCTTGTCTTCCGTCAAGAGAGCTTTTCCTATACTCCCTTTATAAGTCATTTTCCTGCCAGACCTATGATATATATATATATATATATATATATATATATTATATATATATATTATATATATATAATATATATAATCAATTGTCCAATATATATATATATTATATATATATATATATCATAATATATTATATATCTATATATATATATATATATATATATACTATTTAGTATTTAATGTTTAGCTATTGTAGTTTTTGATTTTTTTTTTTTTTTTTTTAACATATTGCTAGTATTTGATACTAACAATGAATTTTAAGTGATGACTGGACATGATTCAAAGCTCGAAATATTTTAAATATTTTTAAAAATAATTTAAATCAAAAAATTTTTAAAAATGAAATATCTTCGAAAAGTACGATACTTACAGAAAAAACATTTTTACATATTTGGAATCAGCATTATAAAGCTTATTAACAAATGTAAAAAAATGAAATGATCTCAAAAAGTACGAACACTTAAAGAAATACAATACATATTTGGAATCAGCATATAAAACTTATTACAAATGTAAAACAAACAAAAAAAAAAAACAAAAACAATTATTGGGGCTCGAGCGACGGGGGACAGAGGGGGGGAGGTTCCATACCCGTAGGGGAGGGGCGGGAGAACCCCCCGCGACACCCAATACCAAAGAAGCGGGGATGACCGGAGACCCCTCCGAGGGCTGGAAATAGTCCCGACCTGTCGTTTCTCCGGAAGGCGAGAAACTCCGTCTCCTGCTATCTTTGCGGTTTACCCTTGGATTATTCTTTGTTAAAAAAAAAAAAATTAAAACTGACGGAGTCGTAAACGTAACTTATCCTATATATATTTGAATCATTCTGTCACCATTAAATTGATTGTTAGGATCATATACTAGAAATTATATTTAAAAAATACAAAAAAAATATCAAAACTGATAGAGTCGTAGAACATAACAGGTCCTATATATATATATATATATATATATATTAATATATATAATATAATTATTATATATCTTAATTATATATATGTATCTTATATATTATATATATATAAATACATATTATATTATAATCTATATATTTCTATTATATATATATATTATAGTTTTGAAATTTAAATATATATTTTTAATATTTAAAATTTTTAAAAGCAATGTTTTACCATTGAAATTTATTCTTAAACGATAAATTATTTCCTTAACAATGTGCGATTTTTTTTTTGAAAATAAAATGCGATTAAAAATTACCCTTTCTATGAATACACAAGAGGAACCGTTATTTTTTTTTTTTTTTTTTTATACATTTTTAAAATATATCAGCCTTATCAGGTATCATTTATCGACCGAAAAGTGGTTTTAAAATGTGTATCCATCAGATTCGCATGACAAATTCAAAGGTGAAAAGATCGGTTTTCAGATTATATTTTGTAAAAAAAAAATAATCACGAAAATAGTTAGAAAATAATGATATAAAGTAAAATATATCGACGATTGGTTGCTGATATTAATAAAGCATGTTTTACATCAGATTCGTACGATAAGTATAGGATCCTGACCCTTCAAGGACAGATAGCGGGTTCGTGCGGCGGCTATATTGTTAAATAATTTGAATAGAAAATTATGGAAACATAAATGTATCTGTGTGATATCGTTGAATAATTAAGTTCCTGATTTCTTGAAAGGGTATGTTTCATGATTTGTTTGACCGATACGCTTAGATCCACCGATGACAGAGGATATTTTTAAGTAAATGAACACATAAGAGTAGATAATGAACTATGACGTCATAACTATAAAGACGAAGAATTCTGCTGCCAAAGGTGAAAACTTTTTTCTAAGTTAAAACAAATATGTTTAGTAAATAAACTTCATTGATAAATTCAGCTTTTATTTGTTTTTCATATTTTATTAATTTTCTCTACTAAATTTGTTTTTGCAATTATTTTATAACAAAAAAGAAGTTTATTGAGGTTTCAAATTGAGGTTTTAATGAACTTTAATAAATTATTATTATTATTGAATTATTATTATTATTAATACGGTAGTAATGAAGATAATTATTATTATTATTATTATTATTATTATTGATAATTATTTAATTATTTTATTTATTATTATTATTTATTTTATTTTATTATTATTTTGTACAAGCTTTTCGTATTATTAGTATTATTAATTATTATTATTAGTATGTAGTGGTTTTGTAGTAGTAGTAGTAGTAGTAGTATTTTATTATTATTATTATTATTAGTAGTAGTAGTAGTAGTAGTAGTATTTTATTATTATTATTATTATTATTATTATTATTATTATTATTATTATTATTATTATTATTATTATTATTATTATTATTATTATTATTATTATTATTATTATTATTATTATTATTATTATTATTAGAAAATTTAGTAAATCTAGTCCAGGATTTTACACCTCTTTGGCCATTAACTGGGAACATTTATATTTTGTCCGCTAAGCTTGAATAAATCCATGAATCAGAATCACTACTTATTAACTGAACGAGCAGGACGAGGCAAAGCCTAAGGAGAGAATAGCTCACATTCTCCACCCGACCAGTTGAGAACCTGGGACCTCTCGCTTGGTTTAGCGAGTGATCTAACACTGAGCTATCGGGCGCATTTATATATAAATAAATATGAAATACTAAAAAAAAAAAAAAAAAAAAAAAAAAAAAAAAAAAAAAAAAAAAAAAAAAAACATAATATATACATATATATTACATACATACATCATACACACACAAAAAAAAAATATATATATATATTACACATACACATACATATACAACATCATACATACAGTAACACAACCATATATACTTACATATTATATATAATAATAATATCTATATATATATATATATATATTCTTAATATATATATATATTATATTATAATTTAAATATATATATTAATATATAGTATATATATATATATAATAATATATATTATATATATATATATATACAATACTACTACCATAAAAAAAACATACACATACATATATTTATACATATTCATATCATTATTATCATTACTTATTATTAATAATATTATATAAACACTATGAATAAACAAAATACAAACTTAATTTTACCTAATAATCATATTATTTAACTAATTTCAATATTAATATTATTATGTTAAACACTTTTTAATGATAATATTGTTATATCTATCGACTATAATTCACAATATTCCTTAAATTATTCACCACTATTGCACTTATTTATTAACATTATCATCAATTATTCACAAGTATCGACTATTATTTAATTAATATATAGACAAATTATTCACCGGCACTATTCACTTATCTATATTATTAATTTTTAAACATGCAAAAATACGTTCGCAAATTATGTATCGATTTGGTTGATGATGTGGAGCGAAGTATTTTTGAAACTCATCCTTTCGCCTTACGGTCCGGCCACTTTTGATTTCCTATATTTTAATGGAAAAGTTGTTTATTCATAATTTATTTTTTACTTTTGCTTTTTTATCTATAATCTAATAAAAATACAACAGCAACGAAAACGTAACGTTTTCACCTACAAATTTTGTCACATGAGTTTTTCGGCTTGGGCTTCCTCGTGCGAAGCGAAGCCGAGCCCCTCTGCGCGTGCGTGAGCACGTGGCTCAGGGACAAGATCTTGCTCCGTTAGGAGCATGCCAAGGCCTTGTTATTAATTAACATTAATCACATTATCACAAGTTACAGTTATTATTAATATTGTATACGGTAATTTCACCACCATTTTGTGAAAATATTAATGTGATAGAAAGGGGTTTTCGGTACCTTGCTACCAGTGGAGGAGAATTTGACGAAAAAATTTCTTCATATGACGACGATTGCCCTTGGATACGCAGCTTCACCTTCTGCAATTTGTTATTTTAATTTCTTCTTTATAATTTTTTTCTTGTATTATAATTAATTATTCCAGAAAAATGATAAAAATTGATTTTGAAATTTTGGCAGCTCTCGACCAGATTTACAATGGAGAATAAATTTATATGTTTAATTTTACATTTTCTAAAAATCCAAAATCGTCACTTTTTAATTTCACAAGTTGTTGCGCTATAATAATATATAATATATATATTATATAATATATAATACTATATATCTATATATATATATATATATATATATATATATATATATATTATATAATAATATTATATATTATATAATATTATATATATATATATAGTATATATATATAACATAGTATATATATATAGTATTGTTGTGCACCGCAGATGTGTTTTTTTTTTTCAGCATCTCGGATGCAGATGTAAGATTTATAAGATCGCGATGGGATGCGGATTTTTTGAATATATATATATATATATATATATATATATATATATTATATATTAATATATTAATATATATATAAATATATATATATATAAATATATAATATATATTATATATATATATATATATATATATATATATAGTATTTATATATATATATATTATATATATATATATAATTATATATATCTATATATATATATATCTATATACTACTTATATATATATGTATATATTATTAATATTAAATATATATTTATTATATTTTTATATTATATATATATATATATATATTTATAGTATATATATAATAATATTATTTATACTATATATCTCTATTGCCAAATCTATTCAGATAATTGTGTACCAGGGTGCGGGATGGGGGCCCAACTCCCAACTCAAGTGCACCCACCAATCTCTTTCCCCAATCTGCCCTTAATAAAAGAGATTTTACAATGGATTAATATACTTTTTGCACTGGTATTGAAATTCAATATTAGGACAGGTTGTGGCCTGAGAAACATCATTTTTTTATTTTTTCTGCTTTATTGCTGAGAAGAGGGTCTTGGTTTCTCTTTTCATATATTTTAAGCTCCAGTATGCTAAATACTCTCACTGTTTTTGAAGTTGGTTTCACTCGTTGGGGGAGCAGGCTCATAGTATACTTCCTTGAAAGTTAACTCTGGCGTGGAGTAAACATTCTTGCTTACTTTCCCAACACTATAGGATCATATCTTTGTTATCTAGTCGTTTTTTTTCTTCGTGGATAGTTTTTTTTCATTCATTTCAATCATTTTTGGAACTGCGTGTTGTTTCTTTCTCTTACTGGATACTGCTAGAAATTCCTTGTCCAGTGAAACCGTTATTGAATTTCTTGTAGAAGGTGTTTGGTTTCTGTATAATTTTTTTTTTTTTTTTTTTTTTTTTCGTTTAAATGGGTGCATTATTAGACTGTTTGGATGGGTGAAGTTTATTCAAACTGCAAC